>AWOL01S0036703.1:56067-88254 GCA_000715115.1 Nicotiana otophora | reverse complement strand
CAAGTCCGAAATCAGCATACGAACCTATTGGAACCTTCAAATCCCGATTCTGAGGTCGTTTACTCAAAAGTCAAACCTTGGTCAACTCTTCCAACTTAAAGCTTCCGAATTGAGAATTTTCCTTCCAAAATACCTCCGAACTTCCCGAAATTTAATTCCAACCACACAGACAAGTCATAGTATACGAAGTGAAGCTACTCAAGGCCTCAAACCGCAGAACGATGTGCTAGAGCTCAAAACGACCGATCGGGTCGTTGCACAAGCAAATCCGGATAAACAGCTCGCTAGCAATAATCTCTATCACGAGCACCTGACACACGAAGTGGAGAGTGTAGTATGAATACAACTAACCCTATGTACTCAATAAGTAGTAAGCTAACCATGGAGAAAGAAGTAGCGAGGTTTGCAAAGTGCGATGCTCACTTTCAACAGCCATCAACAACAATAACAATATAATAATAGCATATAAGGAAAAGCAACTCAAATAATCACCGGCTTAACTTAACAAAATATGAGTAAAAATAGGCATGCTTTACACAATTATCTGTCAAGTCATCAATATTTCCACACAAATCACTTAGACAGTGATTTAACAACATAAAACAATGATTTAGCTCTAAGCATAAAGTAGAGATATCAAATACCAATTAATATAAGGAAAATATAACTATATGCTTGTATCTCAGATATATTTCAAATCAACAAATATCATAGTTTAATCATCAAGTATACACAATCTCAGTACATGCATAGTGCCTGGCATAAGTACTCCTTTATTATACTCTCAGCACTCTCACGGTGCCTGGCTCGAAGCCCCAGAATCACACTCTCAGCACTTTCACAGTGCCTGGCAAAATGCCCTTGAATTACCACAAACACTCACTCACTCAGCATTGTACGGGTGCCTGGCATAAGCCCCTCACTAAGCCCATATCAAGTACTTGCACTCACAGGTTATTACATGACTCCAAAAGGGTGGATCCTAGCCCAAGTGCTGATCGGATCAAAATTCAACGATCAATATCACTCTGTCCTATATAGGGCCTGAGGCAGCGTCCTCTCACAATCCATATCAACAGTCAACAAACAATGCCACTCAGCCTAATATGGGGCTTGGAAGAAAACGTCACCTTACAATCAATATTAAGACGGCTTTATGACCCAAGATCAGTCATCAAACCACTCAAGTCTTCATATGGTAACATCTCACATACGCACAATCAATATACCACACCAAATATACCAACGAGCCACGACTCAGCTCAAATCTGTGTCACACACAAAAACACTAACAACATGTGGGATAGCATATAAAACGTGCATAGAGACGAAGATATAATACTCAGATATAATATTATGACTAGAAAATATGACTACGATTAAGGCAAATAGCTCAACATAGCAAAAATAACTCTATCATGTCTCAATAGATAATCAAATAGCCTAGACATGATTTCCAAATAATAGCTCACGTAGTCATACAAGTGGAGAAAGAGTAATATTAAAGAGGCATGATGGAAAACAAAGCATATAATAGCTTAAGATCTACCCGAATCATGAATAACCACAGTGCACACATATAGACTCATCACCTTGCATATACGCCACCCCAACTTATAACAAATATTATAGCCAATGGAGAAATACCCCCAATCCAAGCCTAGGCAAGATACTTACTTCGTTTGGGTTAGTCTTCAACCTCGAATCGCGTCAAAACCTTGATCTAGCCCTCGAATCGTGCAAATACGAGCCAAACATCATCCAAGGAAGTCAACAATGCCATAGGAAGCAATCTCAATCCATAAAGTTTCGATCTTTGAAGAGATTTCTAAAAGTCAACAAAATTCAACCTGGGTCCACGTGCCCAAAATTCTACATCAATACTAAAATCCGATGACCCATGACCTGCCGAATCCAAACACACTCTCTTAATGTGTAGACCAAAACCCCAAACTTTCTTTTAAATTTTAAATTTTAAGTGTAGAAATCCTTGGGTAATGATTATGTAAAACCAAAATACAAGTGAAAATCACTTACCTCCAAGGTAGTAGTGAGATTGTTTTTTAAACTCTCCACATAAAATTCCGAGAATGACAACTTAAATACTCTGCCCAAGAGTACTCATCATGAGCATGACCTCAGCCCCGCGTTTGCAATGAACCAAAACCCAGCGCCTGAAAATTGCAAGCGTGATGTGCATAATGAGAACGCGAAGGCCAATTGGCCTCTCAACTATGCAAACGCAAGAGACCAAACACGAATGCGGAAGGCTCTAACCAACCTTCTCGAATACTTCACGAACACGAATTCACCTATGTGCATGCGATCGCCATCATCTACAATACTCTATGAAAGCAATTTTCAGCTCGAGAATGCGAACAGAACTCCAGCAACCAAAATCACCCGATGAGAACGTGACCTAATGAACGCGAATGTGATGCATAACACCGGATGATCAGCCATGCAAATCAAAGAAAAATTATTCGAAACCATCCCGGATCATACCCTACCCCCTCGGTACCATGTCCAATCTTACCAATAAGTCAAAATACGTTACCTAAATTTATCCAAAGTCTCGAAACACCACAAATAACATCAAACCAAGAATCAAAGATTAAATCATTCTCATCAACTTCAAACATTTCAACTTCCCCGAACTCGTCTGAATCACACTTAGACATTCCGCATCACAATCAAACTTTTCACACAATTTTTAATCAACTAAATGAACCTAATCAAGGTCTCAAAACCACAATAGGAGCAAGATAACATCGAAGTCAACTTCTGGTCAAACCTATGAACTATCCAATTCTTCAAATTGCCAACTTCAGGCAAAAAGAGCCAAAACCTTCTACGAACATCCAAATTCAAATCTGAATACCAAAGTCCAAAATCACTAAACAAATTTATTCAAATAATCAAAATACCAATCCGAGATCGTTTACACAATGTCAAACCTTGGTCAACCTTTCCAACTTTAAGCTTCTAAATTGAGAATTACTCTTCGAAATCAACTCCGAACATCTCAAAAAACAGAACCAACCATACATTCAAGTCATAATGCATCATATGAAGCTACTCTAAATCTCAAATTGCCGAATGAAATGCTAAAGATCAAAACTACATGCCGGGTCATTACAATTGCGGGTGGACTAAAATAAGAAGATCTCAACCTGGCTTGTCCCTGGGAGAGTGAGAGACTCGCCAATTACTGCCTGGATCGTTATTTCATCTACACATACTCGTTTACCATTAGGGGAATAATTAACATGAATACTTTGTTGAATATATTCCCCCAAAGAATAACACTGGGGAATAATTAACATGAATAATCGGGGTTCCATGGCCCTGATTACCAACCATGATGATGACTATAATCACAGATAGTTCAAGAGGTACTTGGTAATATATACCAACCAGTTTTTTCCAACGAGAAGATTTAGTTCCCAGATAAACGAAACCTCAACCATAAGTGCTCTTATTCTTTTTCATTTGTTTATTTCGAGAACTTTATTTAACACCTTCATGATTTTCAGTTGTTATAGTTGCGTTCACCAGGATCACTGATATTGTGGACAAGGTATCCAAGAGTCTTAGTGTTTCCTCCACCTATACAAGAACCTGGAAAATTCATTGCCGCCGAACTAGGTTGCACTCGAGCGAACTATCACAATAATATTTTTTCTGGTTCTGATGTTTTTCTTCTCCTTTTCTCTTTTTCTACCTTGTTTAAACATGGGTAGATATTTGCAGGTGTGGGCCTCACCCATCCTTGTGTTCAACCTCCAGTCGATCTTCTAGTCTATGTGGTGGTTACGTCTCGGAGAATTTGGAAACTACTTGTCGATCCCACGCAGGAAGGCAGTGCCGATGCTCCTGTAGTGACACCCCCTCTAGGTCTTCCGAAGAGTGGCAAACGTCTCCTTTAGGTAGACCAAGAAGTCCTTTGCTTGCAACTATTTTATTAGAATATCGTTGATGTAAATTTCCATGGACTTCCCGATGTAATTTTTTTAACATCGTATTGACCATTCTTTAATATGCCACCCNCGGGTCATTACAATTGCGGGTGGACTAAAATAAGAAGATCTCAACCTGGCTTGTCCCTGGGAGAGTGAGAGACTCGCCAATTACTGCCTGGATCGTTATTTCATCTACACATACTCGTTTACCATAGGGGAATAATTAACATGAATACTTTGTTGAATATATTGCCCCAAAGAATAACACTGGGGAATAATTAACATGAATAATCGGGGTTCCATGGCCCTGATCACCAACCATGATGATGACTATAATCACAGATAGTTCAAGAGGTACTTGGTAATATATACCAACCAGTTTTTTCCAACGAGAAGATTTAGTTCCCAGATAAACGAAACCTCAACCATAAGTGCTCTTATTCTTTTTCATTTGTTTATTTCGAGAACTTTATTTAACACCTTCATGATTTTCAGTTGTTATAGTTGCGTTCACCAGGATCACTGATATTGTGGACAAGGTATCCAAGAGTCTTAGTGTTTCCTCCACCTATACGAGAACCTGGAAAATTCATTGCCGCCGAACTAGGTTGCACTCGAGCGAACTATCACAATAATATTTTTTCTGGTTCTGATGTTTTTCTTCTCCTTTTCTCTTTTTCTACCTTGTTTAAACATGGGTAGATATTTGCAGGTGTGGGCCTCACCCATCCTTGTGTTCAACCTCCAGTCGATCTTCTAGTCTATGTGGTGGTTACGTCTCGGAGAATTTGGAAACTACTTGTCGATCCCACGCAGGAAGGCAGTGCCGATGCTCCTGTAGTGACACCCCCTCTAGGTCTTCCGAAGAGTGGCAAACGTCTCCTTTAGGTAGACCAAGAAGTCCTTTGCTTGCAACTATTTTATTAGAATATCGTTGATGTAAATTTCCATGGACTTCCCGATGTAATTTTTTTAACATCGTATTGACCATTCTTTAATATGCCACCCCTTCATTTTTAGATCGAACAATATCACGTTGTAACAGTAAGTTCCTTTGTCGGTAATGCATGATGTTTTCTCTTGATTCTCTCGGTATATTCTTATCTGGTTGTACCTAGAATAGGTGTCAAAGAAACTCAATAACTCATGTGTAGCAGTTGCGTCTATGAGTTAATTGATATGAGGCAATGGGAACGAGTTTTTAGAACATGCTTTATTTAGGTCAGTGTATGATATATATGTCTCGACCCAAACCAATGGGCCGCGACGAACAACCCGTACCTTACTCAACTGAGTACCAACATAACGTATCTTTTCATATCATACTATCATAGGAAAATGAGACGGCAAGGCTGCCGTGAGATAACTAGAATAAAACATGTAATACCAACTTATACATAAGACATACGACCTATAAGACCAAAATGATCACTCTTACACTGAACATAGGTCGATAAGGCCATAAAAACTTTCATATACATGACATCTGTCTACAAGCCTCTAAGAATACATAATTTTCATAAAGATCGGGACAGAGCCTCGCAATACCAATCAATACATATCTTAATCATACTGACCAAATAGCAACTCCGGAGCAAATGGAGCGCACCAACACCTTCCGCTGAGCTAATAGCCTACTTGGAGGACTCTCGACCTATCAATCGAGACCTGCGGGCATGAAACGTAGCGTCCTCAGGCAAAAGGGACGTCAGTACAAATAATGTACCGAGTATGTAAGGAATGAAAATCAGTAAATAATAGATATAAGAGAAACATGGAGTAAAAGACTCAACATGTAAGTCTGAACAACTCTGTGAATCATTAATATTTACAATGTCATGCATATGCGTATAAATGTCATACCGTGCTTAGGTATATGTGTTCATAACATCATCAAGCCTCTAAGGGCATCCCATCATATCATCTCGTCCACTATGGGCAAATCATCAACGTATACCAGCTGATCAGGTAGCGGTGCATATATAATGCCATAACCTTTTCTCATATCCCATATACATATAATATATATATAATATGCGNGCGCACCAACACCTTCCGCTGAGCTGATAGCCTACTTGGAGGACTCTCGACCTGTCTATCGGGACCTGCGAGCATGAAACGCAGCGTCTCCAGGCAAAAGCGACGTCAGTACAAATAATATACCGAGTATGTAAGGAATAAAAATTAGTAAATAATAGACACGAGAGAAACATGGAGTAAAAGACTCAACATGTAAGTCTGAACAACTCTGTGAATCATTAATATTTACAATGTCATGCATATGCGTATAAATGTCATACCGTGCTTAGGTATATGTGTTCATAACATCATCAAGCCTCTAAGGGCATCCCATCATATCATCTCGTCCACTATGGGCAAATCATCAACGTATACCAGCTGATCAGGTAGCGGTGCATATATAATGCCATAACCTTTTCTCATATCCCATATACATATAATATATATATAATATGCGCGTATATAAGGCCATCTGGTCATGGGTCAATGTATATGTATAAATGAATGAAATACATATAAAATACGTTAATAAGATTTCTCGGAACAATATAAGATCAATATGCCTTTCGGATAAACTTTATCCACTACGTATTTTTTTGAGACCCATGAACAGATGATATAATATTAAGACATGTGGGGAATCAAGAACATAGGCACCTCTAGTATTTCTATGAATAGATTCATTTATGAAAGTTGTGCATTTACTCGTTTCGTTTGTTTCGTATGGATCATGCCAAAAGGAAAGAAGGGATAGCCTTAACATACCTGAGACGATTCTCTTGACAATCACTCTAACACACGTCAATCGCGATAAAATACGTAACGGTGAGATCGAAGTAGGAAAAAATCCGTATGATATTCTTGAGAAAGGTTATACCGGGCTCTCTTAGAATTGCAAATCCCGTTGCTATTACGCAGTATAACTTCTATGAAATTTTTGCTGAAGATCCGTTACTTTGCTTAATTCTAATCCACCTCTCTTTGTGAATTAGAGGTCTCGTATGAATTTGTTGAAGTAACTCATGTTGTCGTAGCGTTATAGGGCTTCATATGAGATTGTTGAGAATCCCATCCGTTACCTTGTTGAATCTCTTAATCCACCCCCCTTTAATGAATTATGGAGATTTATTTTTTTATCTTGTTGAGTGGGCTCCAGTTTAGGGGATGACTTAGCCAACAAAGTCCCTAAATATGACACCTAGCCCCTAGCTAAAGAGTCACATTTACATAATTCCCTTGCTGCCACGTTAAGGAGACTAATCAAACGTATCCAAATAAACTAATTAATTAGTTAATCTCCCACTAAAATCTCTAATTATCTAATTATCTACATAATTAAGAATTATCTCAACTTACTTAAAATACTACTCACTTTTAACCCACTTTATATATCTTTCTATCATGGTGTCATGTGGTACCTTGTATAGCACTAGTCCATAAATATGGGGTATTATAGCTCGGACCGTATTTTATCTCAGAACGACAACTTCGACGAAATTTATTTTTTTCGATTTGCTTACCCTCTCACCTTCATAAATTTACTCATCACTTGTTTGAAATAGCATAATACTTATAATCTCAAAATAATCTCATTCCCGAACTTACGTTGATTAACTTACGACGAAACTTTAACGTACGTTTTGAAAATGCGGGATGTAACATCTCATTTCCGATCTAATATCAATTTACTTATGGTGTACTTTCACGTACGAAAATATGGGGTGTAATATCATTCCCCCCTTTGGAACATTCTTCATCGAATGTTAACTGATGGACTTATCGGTCTTATAACCGGATAACTCTTACGAATGGTTTTAATACTGTCCTTGCCATCTAGGTAACTGTTCTGTGAATAAATCCAAAGGCCAGGGCATTTCCCCCTTAGGCTTCTTCCTCACACCACAACTTGTGGTATGAATCTTTTCAATCTCGTAACTGTTGCTACCTTCTATCATACAGCATGTACGACTCGGACCTTGTAAATGTGCCTATGTGACGCTTCTCTCATTTTTCATCCAGCTTTTAGCCAATCTCTAGGCCTCACTTTGTAAACATATACAGAGCTTGATAAGACATCCATCTGGGCATCTATAGGTATACTGAAGTTCTTCTCTCGGTACTTTATCGAACTTACAAATATTGCTATATCTTATTTCATAGACCTAGTTATCCATCCGTATGACTTTACTGCATCTAGGTAGGTCATACTATACCATAACTCTTACTTTGATTTATCGTTACTGAGGTCTGCTACCAAACTCCAGCTTACTCTCGTTGTTTATCCTATATGTATAAGTCTAAGTCCTTTAATGCTTCCTCATTACTGTTTATCTTAAGAATGACGGCCTAATCTCATCTCATACTTCGTAACTTTTATCCATCCATTGTTGATTTACTTCAATATTGATCTATAATCTACCATTAATAACTTGACCTTTTATGTAATCACTAGGGCTCACATTGCATCGTGGAATATTTGAAGTGATTCTCCTGATCTACCTGGGGGCGATACGATACTATACTTCCATAACCGTACTTCATAGCCTCCCAATGTGATTTACCTTACGTGGATATTTTAATCCTGTACAATTTATTAAATCCCCCTCTTTTTTTTCTTCAAATCATTACTCAATCGAAGGCCCAAACGTCATCCTTTATCTATCATAATTACATCCTCATTCTACTACCAGGGCAACATTCCATCTTTTCTAAATACTATTAGTCTTGGACTCCTTTGAGTTCATTCAGGCTATACTGAGCTTTCTATAACTTAAAGAACCCAGCAGCTCTCTTGTTTTCATGGGCTTAATCCCGAGAACTTATTCATTCTCGTCACTTTCTCACTCACCTTTCTTATCATTACTCTTGTCTTGCTAAAACCTTGTCGCTTTACCATACTTTAGCTTGCGACCTACACATATCTATTTATATTATTCGCAACTTTCCTTCAACTTGCTTGCACCATAGATTTCCTTGTGTTATTATGGAACATCAAGCGAGATATCACATCGTCTCTAACTCTTCTTTTTCCTCTTAACTAGACCTCTCAGTACCTAGAAACCATGGGTTGGAAAATATGTCACTGACGATGCCGTTATCATTCCTGGATACTGAATCCCAGTGCTTCTAGCCTTCTATCCGAAATATGGACTATTCACAGCCTTCTGCATTTGAGTATCTTGTACATTGTTCACATTTACCTTACTTACCTTAAAATATCGCATCACATCTTCTATCTCTTTCATGACCTCCCTTCCACATAGGTATCATTCACATCCACAATTTGGAGCTCTATTATAATACTTGCACCTCTGGTGCATACAGAATCCGGTGAGAACTTCATACTGACTTCTTATGAGGCTGGTACTCTTCTAACTAGCTTTATTGTAGAGCCGTTATAGAATATAGCTACTGTACTATCTCTTTTGTACCTTTGAAATTAAGAGTGATTCTGCTATGTTCTCAATCACGATTCCTATAATTTTTCGGGTCCAATAATCAGACTCCTAATTTACTTAGTTGATTAAACTCTTTAGTTTCCTCTTCCTTCTGATCAGCCTTCATGTAGGCTTAAGCTATCTTCCGATCTGCGGCTCCTGGTATTAGTCATTACTTTTGCCTTTCATGGGCGCTATGGAATATCCATGATACAATCTTCTCACAATTCAATCCTTTGTCTATGCCCTAGGCTCAATTCTTTCTTTTAACTTATACTAGAGTCTTCTACGGCTGTATGAATGTCAATATATATGCTGTATGGATAATACTCAAAAATCTTAAGTGCGTTCATAACGTAATTAACTCTTGATCATTGATCGAATAATTCCTTTCGTTCTATCTCAACTTTCTTTAAACGTAAGCAATTACTTTTCCTGGTCTTTCTGCCCCCTTGTTGCATGCATACTTAGCTTATCTTAGTTCCCATGCATGTCGAAATTTTTTGCAATTCATATGATCTCGAATATTACTTTTGGTTTCATTTCCCGTTCATTAGCCACGCTAGGTGCCACTTTCTTATGGAGTGCATACAATGTTGTTGTGAGACTGTAGTTACAAGACCATTTATTCTTTAGGTCACTGTGCTTAGGTTGAAGCCTTCTTCCTTATTTCCTCAGCTAGTCTTTCATTGTAGTACTTAGGGAGACCTTCTGGCTCTTGTAAAGTTACAGGCTTATCACATCTTATACTTGACAGAATTTTTGATGTTCTTCCCCACCTATAATTATCCGTAGTTACTTATTTCTATGCCCTTGTGTTTGTAGGGTTGCTTTTGAACTAATATTTTGACTATCTTCCCAGTGGCATTCTCTTTTATTTACCTTTAACTACCCCAACTCCTATCTGAATGTATCTCAAGGATCACGATGTCATATCTGCGAGACTGAATTCCCCATGTTGGGGTTCACTATGTTCATCTTGTACAATCTGTTGATTTGTCTGTGTCCTCTTGTTTAGCCATAACTAGGCTCTTCCTGGATCAACTACTAACTATTCGTTGGCCCATTGTCATATCAATATTTTGTGTAATCTTTCTTGGGTTATCTCCTTTGTCTTAACTTATGTCTCGCATATGCTCCTTCTCTATTAATAACATCTCGGGCAGGAACTCTTACTTTCTCTCCTTGACGTCGTGTTTGCATAATGTTCTAGAAGCATAGCATATCTGTAGGATTTGGATAAGTGCAATCTCATTCCTTTCTCATTTTTATCGCATTCTTCCTTTACTATTCCATAGTTACTAGAACCACTTAATCCTGACTTAATGCCACAACACTCCATATTCGCCCCTTTAGGGGAGTACTAAGATTTAGTGTTACGACGAGCTACCTATAGATATTTTATCTCTTCATCTTTGGCGTCTTTTCACATCATCGATGACCCTTACTCGCCTTGCGGAAATCCTTTTGCACCAAGGATAACAAAATTCCTTACTCACGAGGGAGACATCTAGTGTAACTGGCACACACAGCCCCTTAAGCTTAACTTTGCTCACATTTCTTACTTTAGGAAAGCGTCTTTCTGAATGACCTTTAAAGGTTATTCTTCTGTCGTCCATTCTATTATTGCCGGAACGCAATATGAAATTCTCATAATGTCGACTATTATCAAATCAACCAGTCCGTAATTCATGTTCAGTTTATCTTGTTCACCAGCCCATACTGATTTCTATTATTCTGAGGTCTAACTTTTCCTTCTGGTAGGTGCATTGGAGTCACGAACTTATTTTTTGAAATAAGAATATGACTTTATAGCCTATACTCTTTTGTTGTCTCAAGGCCTGTCACCTCTCGTCTTTTCCTTCACTTGACTATAGACTCTGTAATACTATTTTTTTTTATCTACCATTGTTATCCATGCATCACACCTTACTCATAATGCTTTATTAACTCTCTTCTTATTTCCCTGCTAACATTTTTGTCTATTACTTTATTCAGAAAACTTCAATAAGACATCCTTTTGCTTTTAGCTCCCCTTGCTCCATCCACCGGCTCTTCGGGTTGCCTAACATTCTCTCTTTACTAGGGACGGGAGCCACACTAAGGTAATATTTATCCCTTCAAGGCTTCTAGTTCCTATCTTTGTAGTACTCATATCTAGCTGTACTATTTTAGAGTGCACCATCTGGGTGTCTCACAAGGAGATATATTAGCATATTTGCAATATCCTTTGAAAATGTCAGCTAACGCTAACAATCCGTCAACTATTTTGGGTTACCCTAACCCCAGCTATATCCTGATACCCTGCCTTCTCTTATACTACTTATGTTAGCCCCCATAGGGCATAAATGAGATGGGTGTGGCCAATTGTACATACCTCTATTATTGTTGAAGGTAACTCAAAAGGCTTATATTCCTCAGTGATAATCTTCATTAGCTGGGTAGCTCGTACCTTTTTTCATCTTGCTTTTTTTACTTGTTGAAACTTGTGTCTACCTTTTGATTCTCTTATTCCTTTTTACCGTAAGAGTGGATAGACATTCTTGCCTTAGGGATCCTTATCAAGAAGCTTACACATCTTAGTATACACATGATCTGCGGAATACCTCATATTTATCTATCATAAGCATGATGCAAAAATTGAGTTCCTCTGACTCAATTCTTCCACAACTATATCTCTTACCAACCGTCTTTTTGGATGCAGGTATCGTCTTATTACGAATAACATAGAGTTTAGGAGTTTGAATTCTTACAAGTGAGCGCTACCACACGATCTAGAGTAAGAAGAAAGAGTGACAGTCCTAAATGCCCTGTAGCCTCCTGCTTATAAGTGTGGTGCACAACACACCCAGAAACAAGACTCTACTATACACGACTTGTAGACTCCCTAGGACAGAACAGCTCTGATACCACTTTTGTCACGACCCAAACCGATGGGCCGCGATGAGCACCCGGTACATTACTCAACCGAGTACCAAAATAAAGTATCTTTTCGTATCATACTATCATAGGAAAATAAGACGGAAAGGCTGTCGTGAGATAACTAGAATAAAACATGTAATACCAACTTATACATAAGACATACGACCTATAAGACCAAAATGATCACTTATACACTGAACATAGGCCGATATGGCCATAAAAATTTTCATATACATGATATCTGTCTACAAGCCTCTAAGAATACATAATTTTCATAAAGGTCGGGATAGAGCCCCGCCATACCAATCAATACATATCTTAATTATATTGACCAAATAACAACTCCAGCGCAAATGGTGCGCACCAACACCTTCCGCTGAGCTGATAGCCTACTTGGAGGACTCTCGACCTGTCTATCGGGACCTGCGAGCATGAAACGCAGCGTCTCCAGGCAAAAGCGACGTCAGTACAAATAATATACCGAGTATGTAAGGAATAAAAATTAGTAAATAATAGACACGAGAGAAACATGGAGTAAAAGACTCAACATGTAAGTCTGAACAACTCTGTCAATCATTAATATTTACAATGTCATGCATATGCGTATAAATGTCATACCATGCTTAGGTATATGTGTTCATAACATCATCAAGCCTCTAAGGACATCCCATCATATCATCTCGGCCACTGTGGGCAAATCATCAACGTATACCAGCTGATCAGGTAGCGGTGCATATATAATGCCATAACCTTTTCTCATATCCCATATACATATAATATATATATAATATGCGCGTATATAAGGCCATCTGGTCATGGGTCAATGTATATGTATAAATGAATGAAATACATATAAAATACGTTAATAAGATTTCTCGGAACAATATAAGATCAATATGCCTTTCGGATAAACTTTATCCACTACGTATTTTTCTGAGACCCATGAACAGATGATATAATATTAAGACACGTGGGGAATCAAGAACATAGGCACCTCTAGTATTTCTATGAATAGAGTCATTTATGAAAGTTGTGCATTTACTCGTTTCGCTTGTTTCGTATGGATCATGCCAAAAGGAAAGAAGGGATAGCCTTAACATACCTGAGACGATTCTCTTGACAATCACTCTAACACACGTCAATCGCGATAAAACACGTAGCGGTGAGATCAAAGTAGGAAAACATCCGTATGATATTCTTGAGAAAGGTTATACCGGGCTCCTTTAGAATTGCAAATCCCGTTGCTATTACGCAGTATAACTTCTATGAAATTTTTGCTGAAGATCCGTTACTTTGCTTAATTCTAATCCACCTCTCTTTGTGAATTAGAGGTCTCGTATGAATTTGTTGAAGTAACTCACGTTGCCGTAGTGTTATAGGGCTTCATATGAGATTGTTGAGAATCCCATCTGTTACCTTGTTGAATCTCTTAATCCATCCCCCTTTAATGAATTAGGGAGATTGACTTTTTTATCTTATTGAGTGGGCCCTACTTTAGGGGATAACTTAGCCAACAAAGCCCCTAAATATGACACCTAGCCCCTAGCCAAAGAGTCATATTTACATAATTCCCTTGCTGCCACGTTAAGGAGACTAATCAAACTTATCCAAATAAACTAATTAATTAGTTAATCTCCCACTAAAATCACTAATTATCCATATAATTAAGAATTATCTTAACTTACTTAAAATACTACTCACTTTTAACCCACTTTATATATCTTTCTATCATGGTGTCATGTGGTACCTTGTATGGCACCAGTCCATAAATATAGGGTATTATAGCTCGGATCGTATTTTATCTCAAAACGACAACTTCGATGAAATTTATTTTCTTTGATTTTCTTACCCTCTTACCTTCACGAATTTACTCATCACTTGTTTGAAATAGCATAATACTTATAATCTCAAAATAATCTCATTCCTGAACTTACATCGATTAACTTACCACGAAACTGTAATGTACATTTTGAAAATGCGGGATGGAACATCTCATTTTCGAACTTATATCAATTTACTTATGGCGTACTTTCACGTACAAAAAAATGCGGTATAACAATATACCCTCTATTTGCCATTCTTCTTAGTATGACCGCAATGTTGGCCAACCACTTCAGATTTTTGGTTTCTCTTATTTAATCAATTTTCAACAGCTTGGAAATTTTGTTGTTAATGACTTCATTCCGGTGCGATCCCTGCTTTCGTTTTTCTGTTTAACTGGTCCACAATTCAGGTCTATGTTGATCTTGTGAGTCATCACTTCTAGGAGAATACCTATCATATCTGCATGAGACCAAGCAAACCAATTCATGTTAGCTCGTAAAATTAGATCAACTTATGTTTTAGCTCGTGGCTGAGTCTTCAGCCCACATACACCTTCCTTGATGGAAAGTCGATGAAAAGATAATTTTTGATAACTTCCTCTAACTCTTCGAAAGTTGATTTGTAGTCGTCAAATTTTTGGTTCGATAATTTTTTCTAGAGGTGATGAGGTCTTAACTTGGAATCATTAGGGATGATTTCTACTAATGGGGCCATGGTGCTCTGGAACTCTGAATGTTTTGGTTGCTATTTAGCCGCTTTATCATTTGGAAGGCTTCTCGCGATCGCTATTGAATTGAATTCTCGAGATGCACTTTACTCTCCCCGAATTATGTTTATTCACCATTAAAATGGGAACTTAATCACTTGATGTAGTGTTGACGGGATCACATCTATCTCATTGATCCAAAGGTGCCCAAGATGGCATTCTAGTTGTGTTCCCAGATATTACCTGCAATAGGGGTTTTTCTTTGACTATCCCTTGTGCGAAAGTTATTTCAATAACCTCGCTATAGGTCATTTCAATGGAATTATTAAACCCAGAGAGAAACCGTTCTTTCGGTATGATATGGACTACAAGCTACATTTCCTCGTTCACCCACAATGGGATGATACTCATCAAGCTACCTGGATCAACCACAATTCGTCTAACATCAACGTCTAAAATTCGTAAGGTTATTACTAGAGAGTCGATATGGGGCATGGTCAGTCCATCTGTGTCCTTGTTGTTAAAGGCTATACCTTCTCCCAGTAGTGTCTGTCGAGTATGCTTTTCATGCAAGACAGATTACGAACTTTTTTGCTATTGCGAAGGCCACCTCGTTCACTTTTTTCTCCTCTGATTATGACATTGACTATTTGTTTCGGCGATGGGACTCGGGGTGGTTCTTCCTTGCTTTTATTCTTTATGTAGGATTGTTTCCCTTTCTCACTAAAGAGTGAGATATCTTTGCTTTAGGAGGCGATCACCTTTGTAACACCTCGTACATTTAGGTTAGGTTTGGACTCATTAAATGCTTTTGGTTAGATCTGAACCTTGGAAATTATCTGAGCATGTTCCAAGTGTAGAAAAAGATTGCAGTTGAAAAGAATCGAAGGAAAGAAAGTTGAAAAGACTAGGTAAAGATACGTCCTAGATGCAGACAACATGTTTGACATGAGGAGTGCATGTCCAATCGTATGTGAGGTTTTATGAATCACTGGAAGTTAGAAATTTCAAATCTCAAAACATGAAAATGCAACGTCCGAGCCACATATTAGACATATGGGCCGCATGTTGTACCATTTGCTGACACCAAAAGTGGTTGAAAAAGTCAAATATCCAAAGTTTACATGCAGAGGCTATATATATGGGCCGCATATTCAACATACGGGCAGTATATTCAGTTTATGATCCATATATTAACCATATATCATCCATATATCAACCATATATGCACCATTATAGGCTTCAATAGTTGACACATGACCAACATACGAACCATATATCCAATATACAGATCGTATATGGTGGTCGTATGTTGAAACTGATAGAAATCTATAAATATTGGAATTTTCGGGATTTCAAACCGTACTTCTTTTTGGCCGACCTTTTGAGAAGAAAAGCACCCTAGGGCTTCCCCAAATTATACATGGTGAGTTCCTACTCAATTTCATTGAATATTCAATAAGTTAACAAGTATTAATACCAAATCATCCTTCAAATCCGTAGATTATTGAAAATTCTACAAAGTGCAATTGAAGTGGAAGTTTGAGAATTTTTTCAAAGGTAAGATATTTATCCTTCCTTAGTAATCCTAATTGACTAGTAAGGGTAATGGGGATCAAAATCTTGAATTCTTTTGTATTAATTTGAACCACGAAGAACACCACTCTAGGCCTAAACGTTAGTTTCATGAAAAGGGGGTAGGGACGTAGAATTCAATACATTTCTAATCTTTATCACTCCAACTGCACTAGGGTGATTGTTCGAGCATTAAAGCATATATTTGAGATAATTTAACAGGATACACGTGTGAGGGACAAGCTTGAATTGAGTCTCTTTATTATAATATCAGATATGCTATATGTATGTATAATTTACCTAGTGTGTGCGCTATTGAATTGACTAAGAACTAGTTGGCTAAAACTCTATTATTTACGAAATGGATTTAACAGATGAACACTACTCTTGAATTGGACCTGTATTGGTATGATTTGGGCCTGTATTGGCATGATATTGGCTTATATTGGCATAAGTTGACATGTATTGGTATGGAAAAAATTTCGACATAATTAGTGTGTACTGCATAACTCTTTTTCTGTTGATTTTCACTAAGTGCATGATTTATTCTGTCGTAGAAGCTCTATTGATTAGATGTTAGTATTGTGGGTAGAATTTTGTTAGAGTCATTGGTTGGCTTGTTGGGCTATTCAGACACAAATTATCTATTTAAGTATTTATTATTGACTCACGAGCATTGATTTTAATATAAGTTAGAATATTTATTAAGTTGTATCTTGACTTTAGTTATGCAGTAATGGATCATTAAATTAATTTGGAAGCAATTATAGCAATTTTTTATCTGATAACGTGCTTCTAGTATGGTTCCTTAGCATCGGATTCCTGCCATATTGTGGTCAGATTTAGGGCATGACAAACTTTATTTTGGAGGATTCTACAATCAATAGTCTTGTGGTGGTCATTATGGAACTCGCTGCAGATTTTCTATCGTTTTATCGATGCAAGGGCCCGAAATAAGGTCCATAACGGACCCTTGAGTCTCTGTTTCTAGGACCTTTGGTCTATGGACGGTCTCTGATTAGTGACCACATCTGCTCATTTCTTTGCTTTTGAACTCGGAGAGTGTTGGAAGGTCTTCTTCTATCCCAAGTTTGTTACTATATGTGTGATATACATCATTCCACGTCTTGGTGTGAATCCCCTAAGATCGTCTTTTAGTCTCTTTGTGACTTCTGAACTATTCTCGTACAAGTTCCTCGTGAAAGTCATGGCTGTGCAATCATCTGGTACAGTGGGGAACAACATCTTTTCCTTTTGGAATCGATCTCTGAAGTCCTAAAGCAATTATTTGCTTTCTTGCTAGATTTTGAAGATGTCTTGATTTTAAAGATGTTGTCCATTTTTTTCATCTACTGTGCTTTGGAGTGTGCTTTGATGAAAGTGTCTGCAAGTTCAACAAAGGAACCAATAGAATTTTCAGGTAAAATGGAGCAACAAGTTAGGTATCCTTTGGTTAATGTCTCTCCGAATTTCATGACGAGTACATATTCAATATCTTCTTTTGTGAGATCGTTCCCTTTGATTCCAGCTGTGTATGCCATGGCATATGGGTTCTGTCCGGCATTTTAAACTTCTTCGAGATTGGTAGAGGGGCAACATTTGGCTTCCCTGGCTGTTGAGAGTATTTGTATATGTCGATTCCGTTTATGATAGGTGGAACTCTGGAGATTTCTTTGATTCACTTGTTCTGCTCCTTGATCTGTTGCCGTAAGGTTATAATCAAACTTTATAATTCAGAATTCTAGGCCATACATGTTGTACCCTATTTTGAACTAGTCAAAACAAGATTCAACCTGTGGTCTCTCTGTTGTTGATAAAAAAGAGTCGCCACGTAATATTTAAAGGTATACTAGGGTACCTATTTAATTACTAAAGTCAAATTCTTTATTAGTCTGATAACCGATGAGATTTTGAGTAAGGGTTCTTGTTCTTCTAACGGGGAAGGTGTTAGGCACCTCTTAAAATCTATCTGAGGTAGCTTCATAGGACTTAGACTAGATTTAAAGGGTTAGTTATTTGCATTCTGCTTAATTAGTGTTAAAGGGTACGGCTTACTGTTTATCTAAGTGAGAGTATGATATTAATAAAAGGGATCTGATATTTTAAAGGGGTATGAGTTTAGAAAGAGTCTTAAAAACTAATGTTGGTATAGTTGAAAGAGTTTTTAAAAAAATATGTACATGAGTGATTTGTATAAAGCAGGTAGAAAGGGTTAAGTTATAAAACACTTTGTTTTAAAAGAATGGATGTTCATATAATTCTAATAAGATAAAGATGTTGTAAGTAATGAGTCTAAGATATACTTGGCTTCTCAAATCACTTAAATCTTAGACTTGAGGGAGTAGTTTTGAAAGTCTTTGTTGTGTGGCAGCACTTTGATTTTGAAAGAGTCAGTTTTCTTCTTAGAAAGCCAGTCTTGCGATTTATTTCTGGTTTTGAAGAAAGGGAATGTCATCTTTGCTAAGTTATTTCACATTCAAAAAATCTTCATGAAAGGGTTAGTAAAACATAGCAGATTAGTAACGTGAGCAACACATGATTAATGAATTGAAACTAGTAACTATCTAGTATTCCTTTTAACCCTATATTCTTTAAGGCTTGCCTAAGTTATTTATGTAATTTAAAGGTAAAGTAATACATTAAGTCAAATATAATGAGAGCAATGTTATATACATGTAAGAGAATATAAATAACGAGATGTAAGGAAGCAATAATGGGGTAAGGGACGGATAACAGTAAACTCCAGGCTCTCAGATGCATTAATACGAGGTTTGGGCCTGAGTTACTTGGGGACTCAGCAGGCCGAGTGGTTGTACATGTTCAACAAAAGAAAGAGAGAAAGTCATTAGAAATAATATTCTATACATTCAGTCATGCATGAAGTATATAAGTAAATGGCTTGAACAAAATATAACAACCAACATAAATTAAATATTATGAAGCGTTATACTAATGTGGGGTCACATATGGTAAAGTAATTTATATTGAAAACCTTTCATTGTCATTAAACATTAAACCGAAAAGGAGTAATGAATGTCAACAGATTAGAGGCTAAGGGTAGAGTTCCACTTAAGGTCAAAGCCCCTTTGAATCTGCTGACACTTCAAAGTTCCCAAGGGTCTCAAGGCTCAGGGCAATGCTTGTGCCAGGGAGAGCAGCCTAATTACAACTTAAGTACAAAGGAAACTTAGCAGCAGTGTTCTAAATGAACAAATGTGATACCACAACTTAAGTACATTTCAACAGCTTTTCATAACTTAGGTTAAACATAAAGCAATCTCAGAATCATACACAATGTAGCTTGAAGATCCAACTAATTCAAGAAATACCTACATAAATAGTTATGGGTTCAATCAAGTAATTGACAGAATCATAGAGATGCACCAAAGAGATAAGAATAGGTTTAAAGGTCAAAGCTAATGCATTAACCCCATAATAATAATCTGATTTTTGACACCTAACCGAATCATGCTATATTGGATTGAATGAACCAATATGGAATGGTAAAATGATGTTCAAGACTGATTAGTGCAACAATCACGACATTGTTAATAGAACATAAAAGAAAGAGTTTTGAAACTAATATGAAAAAAGTCGAGAAGTAATTTCAAAGTTAACAATAAACATGAATCAATATATGCATGTCAGCATTCAAATATTTTTAAAAGAAGTTTAGGGTTGCAGAATCTACTCATCAGTCATTAACAAATAGATAAAACAACTAAAAGGCATAAATACATTATCAATAAGATCAATCGACATAGATAGTAAAGCACTTAAGATTCAGGGATTTAAACTAGTAAAAAGAAGAGTAAAGTTGAAGTTTTACTGACCTCTTTTAGAGCAGCAAGCCAAACGAGTATTCAAATTAGCCTTTAGGAAGCCTAGAGCTTAAGATCTTAATCAGTAATACACTCAGAATCAGAGAGAAAAAGAAAAGCAGAAAATCTGACCAAGAACTCAACTTAATCGAAAATCTTCCTAAACACTTTATTGCGTATTAACTTTTTAGATGTTAGGTGTAGCTAGTAGGTGGATCTTGTTGTGTGCTAGGTGAAGGAATTAAAAGCCCCAATTTATAGTGGCTGTGAAACCCTAGGGTTTCAGATTCAAATCAATAGTGGGAGATGTCGAAGGATAGATGATAATAGTAGATGGGTGCCAAACTGTTAAATCCAAAAACTAGTTTTAGAACGAACAATTGAATTTGTATTTCAAGGCCACTAGCAAACAATTTTAATCCAAAGTTCGTTTAATGAAATAAATAACAACAATGAAAAGTAATGTGAATTTTAAGAATGGAATAATAGAATTATTATTGAACGTCGGCTTTTGATATGGCTGCACAAGAATGAGTTACAATCCTCCGATGATATATCAGAAAATGATACCTTTTCAGATGACTATGTAGTGAGTATTGGGTGTTATTCAATGTTTGTATTACAAGTGAATAAGGCATAGTATTGGTAGCCTAAATGGGATGTGGTTGTTCCGAGTTCCTAGTCGCAACCATATTAGCATGACAGATGGGGTCATGATCTCAAGAAGCTCCCGGATATAACAGAGTTAGTCATCAAAGACGTTTAGTCTGTTCGGGGTACATGCTTGGTGAATCTCGTTACTTCTATCTCCGATTGGAATGGTCGATCTTTGCCGTGATTCTTTAGCTTACCCGATTATATGTTTCGTGCTGACATATGTCGAAGCACTCCTGCAATGTGTCACTACTTTGACGAGGTACGTGGTAAGATCGAGTTTTTCCAAATACACGCACCACCAAACCCCTCTCAATTTTCAAGCTCTCATTTTCACAAAAGTAAGTAAAAATGCGTGTAGTATTTCACTTTATTTGCCATCTTTAAAAGGTTAACTGCCTTCAAGATAACATAAGTAAGTAAAAATGCGTGTAGTATTTCACTTTATGTGCCATCTTTAAAAGGTTTAACTGCCTTCAAGATAACATATTTATAAGAACTAAAACTAATGATATTGGATTACACGGGACTGAAAGCAAAAAAAGAATCTTATGTTGATAAGTCCTAAACTACGGACCTAGAATTATGCAAACACCATTTTTCTCCACATTTGAGGAAGCATTCAAAAAAATAAGCACATCTATTATCTACAATCATTATATGTTTGACAATGGTCCTCTTAGCAGTCGTCCTTGCAAAGAACCCATAATGTTAAACAAGCTGAAATCACAATATATTAATAGGTGAAGGAGTTGAATGCATAACGACTTCATTAGTAGCTGGCATATTTTTACCTCAATGAGCAATCTTACAAGTTCTTTGTTGAAGGGAAGTTAGTTAATCCAAGCTGTGGCTGTAGGTCCCACATAAACATAAGTTGTTATAATCTATAGAATTAGATCGGCAGTTAGCACTTAGACGAAACTGTATATATATGTTGCCTTTTGTACATCTTTTTAAACAAATGAATGAAGAAGTAAGTTCACACATATACTCAGAAATTCTCTCTCTAAATTCCTCTCTTCTTCCCCAAACTTACTGACGTAGCCGAACCTTCCATCCATGGAAGTCATCATGGTATCAGAGCCTCTGACATGAGTCACTAGCAATTAGACAACTTCAATTCCTTTCCGAAGTCACTTCGGTTCTCTCAATTTGAAGTTGGCATTTGAGTGATTTGAATCAACGTTTTAAAAGGCGTGGGCATAAGGCGAGACGTTTTACATACGCCTTAATAAGGCATAAGTTTCGAGGCACAGGGCGTAAGCCCCATGGATATTTAATTTTTAATATTTTATAAAATAATATAATAACAGTAAATATTTTTAAATTGGTAAAATTGCATAAAAATTGAAAAACAAAACTATAAATAAGTGATATATATATATATATATATATATATATTCGCGCGCTCCATCCCCACAAAAACTAGACAAAACAATCCATTATATGCTACTTACAAGTACAAGTAATTTGAGTTGAAAAAAATTAAATTTTCTACATGGAGGAATAAAAACGATTACTAACCTACAATTTGAACTTTGAACTTGCTGCTATGGAGCAGAATGAAGTTTTCTTTGTATTTGCAAAAAAAACAAAATTTAACTAGCGAACAAGATAAAGAATTGAGAAAGACCATAAATTAGAGCATCTAGTAATAAAAAAGAGTCTTGACTTTTAAATTTAATGTTTCAGTTCCTTTTTAAATCTTTGGAGTAATTACAAGTTGATTTTTTAGAATTTGGGTATTATATTAAGGATTTATTCAACAAATTTTGTTTTAATTTGAAAAAGTCTTTTGGGCTTACGCCTCACTACAAAAACGCACCTCAACCCCGGGGCGTATGCCTCGTGAGACTTTCGCCCCCCACAATCGCCTCGGGTTATTTTTGGTTCCTCTCGCCTCAGGTCTCGCCCCAAATATGCCTTTTAAAAGGCAGAATGGCCTAAATGATACATATACTTGTGCCACTTTACCATCCAATGGCTTATGACATGAGGCTGCCAGTGCGTATAATACAATCTCCTCCACGTTGGCTGCCACGTCAAAAAATAACAATGTGTAGATGCCATGACACATGGTAGATTAAAAATAATTAAAATCAAAAATTGAAAAATAAGAATAAAAATAAAATTCAAATATTAATGTCACGACCCCAATTTCCCTCCGTAGGATGTCATGATGGCACCTAGTCTCTAAGACTAGGTAAGCCTAACAATTATGCGGAATACGGAAATATAAAACTGAAATGCAAGTCTCAACATATAACATAAATCAAACTGCGATTCAAAATAGATACAGCCCCCAAAATCCGGTAGAAATAAGTCACAAGCTTCTGCGAGAAAATACTAAGTGTCTCTATACATCAAAGTCTAAAGAGAATAAGGGAAATGACATAATAAGGATAGAGGGGAACTCCAAGGTCTGCGGACGTTGGCAGATATACCTTAAAGTCTCCACGTGCGGTCCAACTCACCGGTATCTGGTATGGTAGGAAGAACCTGGATCTAAACAAAAGGATATGCAGAGTACACTACAACTGTACCCAGTAAATGCCAAGCCTAACCTCGGTAGAGTAGTGACGAGGTCAGGTCGGGACACTACTGGAATAAAAAGAAAATGAGGCAGAAAATAAAATAATACAATAAGATGATTGAGAAATTAACAACAAGAAATTACAGAAAGGTAATAGCACAACAAATAGAGGTAACCAACAGGGGCACTCCCGAAGTACCGCCTTGTAGTCTCAGTGTAAATACAGAATAGGAGGATCTCCTGAGGTACCGCCTCGTAGTCCCAAAAGTAAATATGTAACAGGGGGATCTCCCGAAGTACTGCCTCGTAGTCCCAAAAGTAAATATGCACAATAGGGGGATCTCCCGATGTATCATCTCGTAGTCCCAAAAGTAAATATGCACAATAGAGGGATCTCCCGAGGTACCGCTTTGTAGTCCCAAAAGTAAATATGCACAATAGAGGGATCTCCCGAGGTACCGCTTTGTAGTCCCAAAAGTAAATATGCGATTCATAAATTATGGAATAACGAATTTACGACAAGAAATCCTATAGTTAAAGACTAAATACAATAATCAAGGAAAACGGGAAATTCAACTAAGTATGTTGCACGAATTTCAAGTAAAGGTTAAAACACATAGACATGCGATACTAGACTAAACATCACAGCTACACATGCTAAGGGAACTCAGTTAAGGAATTTAAAAGGAATCTACTCAGCAAGAACCGGAATTTTCACATTTAGCCTGTGTACGCACTCGTCACCTCGCGTACACGACACTCACATATCACAAATTATTACAACAGTATCAAATCCTAATGGGATTTCCCCCACACAAAGTTAGACAAGTTACTTACCTCAAATCTCGTTCAATCAATCGATAATGATGCCTTTCCCTCGATTTTTCGACTCCGAATGGCCCAAATCTAGCCAAAAGCAATTACATATCATGAATATAACTACAAGAAACTAATTTAAATCATAAATCTACGACTTTAGCAAAGAATCAAAAACTTATCCCAAAAGGTCGACCCGGGCCCACGTCTCAGAATCGGGTAAAAGTCATAAAATACGAACACCCATTCGATATCGAGTTCACCCATTCCAAAATTACCAAAATCCGACACCAAGTCGCCACTCAAATTCTCAAATTAAACTCTCCAAATCCCTAGCCTCAAACTCTCAAATTCCACCTTAAACACACACAATCTAGGAGGGAAAAACAATGGGGAAACAAGCTTATTGATAAAAAATTAGTATAAGAGACATACATCAAAAAATCCCTCGAAAATGCTCTCAAATATTTCCAAGACCCGAGCTCGAAATGTTTAAAATGAAGAAAAATCGCAAACCCTTGTATTTAAGTATTATGTCCAGCACTTGCGCTTCTGTGGAAACTTAACCGCATCTGCGGCGTTGCAGAAGCGACAACTTATCCGCTTCTGCGATTTCCCTCGCTCTTGCGGTCTCCTCATCCACTCCTGCGGACTCGCTTCTACGGGCCTCCCATCCGCTTCTGCGGTCCTAGTTTCCTCGCCAATTTTCGTTTCTCCGGTTCACAGACCGCTTCGGCGGGTGTGCATCTGCGCAAACTTGTCCGCTTCTGTGGAAAAGCCTCCCGAGCACTCGTCCACTTCTGCGATCACTCTTCCGCAGAAGCGACTCCGCTTCTGCAAACTTCACGTCGCATCCGTGACCACTGGCTATTTTCCCCAGCCCCGCACCTGCGCCCAATTGCTCACTTCTGCGGGCTTGCACATGCGGTCAATCTTGCGCATGTGCGATTACACCAGAACTGGTGACTTCAACCATTCTCACAACTCCAAATTTGATCTATTAACCATCTGGAATCTACCTGAGGCCCCAGGAACCTCAACCAAACTTACCAACAAGTCCTAAAATATCATACGGACTTAGTCGAGCCTTTAGATCATATCAAACAACTCTAAAAATACGAATTGCGCATCGATTCAAGCCTAATGAACTTTAAAACTTTAAACTTCTACATCCGATGCCGAAACCTATCAAATCAAGTATGATTGATCTCAAATTTTACACACAAGTCATAATTAATATTACAAACTTATTCCAACTTCTGGAATTGGAATCCAACCTCGATATCAAAAATTTCACTCCCGGTCCAACTTTTCAAAATTAAACCAATTTTTCAACTTTCGCCAACTGACGCTAAAATAACCTACGGACCTCCAATTCAACATCTGAACATGCTACTAAGACCAAAATTACCTTACAGAGCTGTAGGAACTATCAAAACTCTATTCCAGATCCGTTTTCATACAATTCAAACTACGGTCGGTTCCTATGACTTATTTTATTTTAGGGACTATGTATCCCATTTCACTTCGAAATCAAAAAATAATCCTCCCGACAAGTTACGTCACCACAAAATAAAGAGGAAGCAATAAAAAGGGATTCGGGGGCTACAACTCTTAAAACGACCGTCTGCATCGTTATAATTAATCCCTTAATCCCTTCCCTTATTGATTTCTCTCTCTCCCCTCACGTTCTTCATCATGCCCATCTCGCTTCTCTCTCTTCATATTCTTCCTCCTCTCCCCTTCCAATTCTTCCCTTTATATATTATAGAAATATAATTTACATGAATAAAGAAAAGAAATCGAGGTAAAATTAATTTTTTTTTCCAAATCGAAAAGTGGGAGAAGAAGTTCGGTGGTCCATTTCCATGGCTGATGGCATTAGGTGGCGGAGAAGAGGTTCGGTGATCTATTTTTTGTCCAGTTCGAAAATGGGGGAATAATTTATTATTTTTCTTCTTTTTGTTTTTACTGATTAGGAAAACAGTCTTGCCTTGTTTGATTTTTGAAATTGGAGGTTAAATTTTCTCAAAAAATTTTAATCTTTTTAAAGTATTAATTAGCAAAAGATGTATAATTTGTGCTTCAAAATCCTTTATGGGTTAATTTTGAGGTGTGGTAATTTTTAAAAAAATTTCGGTTGACTCTTTTTTCGGTTTGTTGGTATTTTTAATAGTTTGATGGGTTTACCTTCTACCAAAAAGGCATATAATTGAATTTTAAAAGAGATCTGAATTATTGGCCAAAGGATTCTAAATTCATGTTAAAGTTTCAGATTCAAGGGAAGAAACAGACAAAGAAGATGGGTGAGGGGAGAAAGAATTGGATAGAAAATATTGAAGAGAGAGAGAAAAAAAGAATTGGACAGAAAATATTGGGGAGAGAGAGAAAAGCAAAGAAGAAAAGCTCACTTTTCTTCAACAATGGAGGGTGAACAATCGGGAAGAAGTTGACAGCCAAAAAATAATTGTTGGTGCCTTTTTAATAGGCCCCACGCTCCTTAAACGAGTGTAGCACACGCACTTCAGTAAAAAATGCCACATAGGATGAGCGGGGTTTAAAATGCTCAGTTTTTAAGGGTAGAGGGATTTTGTTGTCAAACTTGTAAGTACGAACACTGGCATGTCAAAACTGGACAAGTACATGGGCCTCCCAGGCTATTCTGCCCTTTAAAAATACTGATTTGAATCAATGTTTGGGTCTGGAAATTTGAGCGCTTGCATAGTTTCATTGAGCTTGCCTACATCATCCATGGCGATTGTTGATGAAACCAGCACCACACCTGTGGGACCTGCTATTGGAACCTCTAATAACACAAATGCACCCATCAATGTCATTACCTTTTCCACGATTGACCATAACCATCCTCTGTATGTGCAACAAACAGATACTCCGGGTAGATCTCTGATTTTACTTCAATTAAAAGGATTTGAAAATTATGCTATTTGAAGCATGTCTATGCGAATTGGACTGGTAGGTAAGAGTAAACTAGGGTTTGTTTATGGTCGATTTCCTAAGTCTGGGTTTGAGCCTTAATTACATGATCAATGGGAGAAAATAAATATTGTGGTTCTGTCCTAGATCATAAATGCAGTAAGGCCAAGAATTTTGAGCAGTGTAGTGTATTCCTCTAATGCTCACAAAGTCTACGAGGACTTGAGGGAAAGGTATGACAAAGTGAATGGTGCTAGAGTGCAATACTTGCACAAGAAAATTCACTCACTTACCCGAGGCAAAATGACTCTGACAAATTACTTATCTAAGCTGAGGGACCTTTGGGATGAGTTATATGCTATAATGCCATGTCCTAGCTGCCCCTGTCCTTAGTCAAAAAGATATCTGGAGCACTTTGAGTACCAAAGGTTGATTCAATTTTTAACTGGTTTGAATGAATCCTAAAGTCAAGAAAGGAGTCAAATTATAATGATGTATCCCACTCCTTATGTGAACAATGCATACTACATGATTATAGATCAGGAGAGCTAAAGAAACCTTGCTAACTTTACACAGGAATCACAAATCGTTGAGTCAGTAGAGAGCACTGCCATGTTCATAAATAAAGGAGGATATTATAATGGTATCAACGTCAAGCTTGTGTCTAGAAAAAGTACACTTATATGTAAGTATTGCCACTTCAAGAGTCACACCAAAGAAAATTGCTATAAGCTGGTCAGATATCCACAAGACCTCAAGTCCAAAAGAAAAGGAGGTATTGTTGGTAATACCAGTTCCTATGCAAATCAGGCTTATTGGGTGACCTCTCACACAGGGAATGCTGCATGTGGAGCCAGTAATGCTGGAAAACATGAACAATAGCAGCAACCACCAGTTAGAGGAGGCTTCACTTCAGTGATAATGCCAGTTATCCAACAACAAGCACTTGTTACTATATTTACACCAGACCAATATCAGCAGATCATTCAAATGCTCAACAAGGAAGTAGATGAAGGATCATCAACCAAGGCAGCTGTTGTAGGTACACATACAGATCTAATGTTAATCTATAGTAATAGAGAGTAGATTGTGGACGCAGGTGCTTCCAATCACATGACCTCTAGTTTACAAATGTTAAAAGCATATAGACTAGTACCATAACAGAAAGGAGCAAAGTTCACTTACCCACAAGAAATGTAATGTCAGTAACACACACATGATTGGCTTCTGTGTTTAATAATTAGGACATATCTAATGTGCTATTCATTCTTGAGTTTAAGTTATATCTTCTCTCAGTATCCAAACTCACTAGAGAGCTGAAATACACGGTAATGTTCTTTCCCGATTTCTACATCTTCTACGACCTCTTCAGTGGATAGGTGAAGGAGATTGGTAGGGAGAAACATGGCATATATGTATTGCAGGAGAAGCAGGAGAATATATCAAGCCAGAGTTCCAATCATCAAGTGAATGAGAGTACTATTGCAGGATGTGTAAAAACACTAGTCATGCTCACATGTCTGCTTTATCTTATTCTAGTAGCCTATGGCATAAAAGACTAGGTCATGCACTATTAAAAGTGATAAAGAAATATGAGTTACTTAGACATTTAAAGGGTAGAGCTCATCATCATTGTATTGTTTTCCCCTTAGCAAAACAAACAAAATTTCCTTTTCAGCTAAGTACTACCATGTCTATATTTGCCTTTGATTTACTTCACCGTGACATTTGGGACCCTATAGAGTCCCTACCTATGATGGTAAGAGATTCTTTGTCATTATAGTGGATGACTACACTAGGTTCACTTGGATTTTTTAAATTCATTTCAAGTCTGATACTATAGTGGTTCTTAAAGAATTACTTACTAAGATTCAGAATGCATTTTCTATACTTAGGACGGACAATAGTTGTGAGTTCTCCTACACTGAATTTAAAGGACTACTCTTCACTCTTGACATTCAACACCAATGTACTTGTATTTACACTCCACAACAGAATGGAGTGGCAAAGAGGAGACATAGAACCATTTTCGAAATAGCCAGATCACTAAGGTTTCAGGTAGGTATCCCTCTAAGGTTTTGGGGTGCGTGTGTGACCAGTGATGTTTATCTCCTTAACAGGCTGCCCTCCAGATTCATTGGCTTCAAATCACCATTTGAGATGCTTTATTGCATGCTCCTTCTCTCAATCACCTCAAAATATTTGGGTGTTTACATTTTTGGTAAGCAGAAATGTGGTGTTTTAAGAAGATATCTTTCCATTCAAGCAACTAAAATCTGTAGGCACACCTATGTTTCCTGTTTTAGACCTGCTTACAACAACTTTACTAATGTGTGATTCCACTCATACTTCCTCAAATCTTGACGAGCCACTTGGCACTCCTGGTAGTTCAACTCAGGAGGAGGTCTAATCACTTTCCCATCCTACTGAGGCTCATATGGAAGCCACTCTAACTCTGCCCAAATCAACTATTTGCATAATTGAACCAATGAATCCTCTGGAGCTCAGGAGATCTTGCAGATCAAGTAGACCTTATGTGTGGCTGCAAGATTATGTCACTAATCCAGCTAGCCAAATATGTGTATATACTATCTCTTATTATGTCACCTACTCCAAGTTGACACCTCCATATCAGCACATGCTAGCACTTTACTTAGCTGTGTCTGAGCCTAAGTCTTTCAGAGAAGTTGCCACTGATCTCAACTGGGTGCAGGCCATGAAGCAAGAAGTGGCAGCCCTTGAAGATTACAATACTTGGACCATTATGGACTTACCTCCTGGCAAAACTCACATTAGCTGTAAGTGGATATTCAAAGTCAAGTACAGGGTCTCTGGTGAAGTTAAAAGATATAAGGCCAAGTTTATTGACAAAGGGTATAGTCAGAAGGAAAGTCTAGATTACGCTAAGACCTTCTCTCCTGTGGCTAAAATGGTCAATCTAAGATTTGTTATTCCACTGGCTGCTTCTAGACACTGGTTGATCTACCAAATGGATATGCATAATATCTTCCTCAATGGTGATATTATTGAAGAAGTCTATATGCATATTCGAGAAGGTTTTTGCAGACAGCGGGAGACTCAGAAGGTTTGCAAACTACATAAATCTCTGTATGGCCTCAAACACGCTCCAAGACAGTGGAACATGAAATTAACAGAGGATCTAGTGGAGATCAAGTTCCAACAGAGTTACTTTGACTACTCTCTGTTCACCAGAAGAGCAGAAGATGACATTGTAGTGATCCTAGTGTATGTGGATGACTTACTCATAATAGGCATCAATCCTAGAAAATGGTACCAGACAACAGAAGACATACAAACCAGATTTAAAATGAAAGATCTTGGTGAACTTAAATTCTTTCTAGGCATTGAGTTTGCTAGGTCCAAGGAGAGAATTATAATAAATTAGAGAATGTATGGTATGGAATTAATCTCTAAATCTGGTTTAAGTATAGCAAAACCTGTTATAACTCATCTTGAAATAAATCAGAAACTAGCCTCAGTGGACTATGACAATTGGATAAAAACCAATGCCGCAGATGAGTTTCTAAAGGATCCTAGTAGCTTTTAGACGTTGGTAGGTAGATTACTGTACCTTACCGTAATCAAACCTGACCTAGCTTTTGTAGTGCAAGTCCTAAGTTAATTTATGTATAGTCCAAAGACATCTCACATGGAAGCAACCCTTAAAGTAGTGAGATACATAAAGGCTGAACCTAGGCTTGGCCTTTTGATACCCGCCATCAACACAAACAAGCTGATAGCCTATTGTGATTCTGACTAGGGAGCTTGCTTGCAAACAAGAAGATCAGTCACTAACTATTTGGTAAAATTTAGGAATGCTCCAATATCCTAGAAGTCTGAGAAATAAGAGACTGTTTCTAGGAGTTCAGCTGAATTAGGGTTCAGAAGCATGGCTGCATGTGCTGCTGAAATTTCTTAGCTGATAGGACTATTTGAAGAGCTGAGAGTGAAGGTGGAACTACATGTTGATCTGTTACATGATAGTAAGGTTACAATCAAGATTGCTGCTAATCTATTTTTTCACGAAAGGATCAAACATATAGATATAGACTGTCATTTTGTGAAAGAAAGGATTTTACAAGGAGAAATGAGAACAGAACATGTATCCTCTAAAGAGCAACTAGCGGATCTACTGACGAAGAGTTTGGGCAAGGTGCAACATGACTACCTACTGAAAAACTTGGGAGTAATGAACCTGTTCAAGCCATCAGCTTGAGGGGGGATGTTGAAGAGTTGTTAGTTAATCCAAGTTATGGCTGTAAGTCCCATATAAGCTTAGTCGTTATAATTTATAGAATTAGTTAGGCGCTTAGAGTGGTTAGCACTTAGAATAAAAATGTATATGTGTTGCCTCTTGTACAACTTTGTAAACAGATGAATGAAGAAGAAAGTTCACACATACTCATAAATGCTCTCTCCAAATTCCTCTCTTCTTCTTCCCCAAACCTACTGACGTAGCAGAACCTTTCATCCCTAGAAGTCATCATTCTTTTCTAAAAAGTGGTATTGGGAATAATATGAAAAATAGGGTGAGAGGGGCGAAGAAGAACCATGAAGAAAAAGAGAAAGGAGAAGGAAGAAGAAGAGCAAAGAAAGGAAGGGGGACCAGGCAGGTAGATGAACGGGGAAGAAAGGGGGATAGACATTTAAGGGGACTAGGGGAAGAGAGAAATGGCATGGTCTTTTTTTCTTTTTCTTTTTTGTATTTATATTTTTTTTTTGCTAATTTAGTTTTTTTAAATCAAAATAATTACATTCACTAGCAATAACTCCATTATTCTCACACACTTTGTCCACATCGCCTAAGTTACTGCCACACAAACATAGTCAATGATCAAAGTGGTTTATTAATACTCATTCGGTCAAGTAAAAATGTTCAAATGAGAAAATTTTAAGTTTATTTACCGAGTTGATAAATTGATACAAGTTTAAATGGCACGGGGATCATTCTTCCCCCCCC
>AWOL01S0036703.1:5100-39856 GCA_000715115.1 Nicotiana otophora | reverse complement strand
TATATACACACCGGAGCCACGCCGTAAGAGGAAGGATATTATCTGATGGCTATATATATACCGGAGCCACGCCGTAAGAGGAAGGATATTATCTGATGGCTAATCGTGAACCCGTGAAGTCTCTACAATAGCAAGCCTAGTCTCAAATAGAATGTAAACCAGAGGAATTAATAAGCGAGAGACTGCTCAAATAGTACAACTATAGCATGATGTGAACCTAAGTCTACCCGGACAATAACATGAATGTAGCTACGTACGGGCTCTCGTCACCTCGCACGTACGCAGTCCCCACAACAAGTAGCACACATCAAACATATCACCTAGGGGTAATTTCCCGCTCACAGAGTTAGACATGAGACTTACCTCGCTCCAAAATTCCATAACCGGCTCCAAAGCCTCTCTAACACCTCAAACCGATACCCGTCGCTCCAAACTAGTCGATTAAGATGCAACCCAATCAAATGTACTCTAATACTCATAATTAATCAATTTATAACAATTTCCAACTTCGCTTGAAAAATCAATAAAGAAACCATCGGGCCCATGTGCCCGGATTCCGAAAACTTTCGAAGATAAACATTACCCATAGCATCATGAACCAAAATATATAATTTATTTCCAATTCCATGTCCAACTTCCGTGGTAAAAATCCAAAATACCAAGTTCTAGGTCTTTCTTCAAAATCTCAAATTTTTACTAGTTTTCATATCTACATCCGTATATAAACCTTGTATTTAGCTTGCAATAGGTGGGAATCACTTACCTTGATGTAGATGATGAAGACAGAGCTCCAAAATCGCTCCAATACCGGCTCCCATGGAGGAAATGAAGTGCAAATGAGCCATAACCTCGATTTTAAAAGAACACTGCCCAGGTCTTTCCCCTTCGCGATCGCGGAAATTCACTCGCGATCGCGAAGGCCAATCGATAGCTGCCTAAAATCTTCCCTTTTGAGAACGCGATCGCATTGCCCAGCCCATTCCACTTTCGCGATCGCGAACACCGCTATGCGATCGCATAGAACAACCTTCACCAAACGGGCCAGCCCCATTAACACAGCGCTTTCGCGATAGCCCCGACGCGAACACGAATAACCTCCCGCTCGACCCTCCGCGAACGCGAACCATTATATGCGACCGCGTAAAGTAAAAATCCCACTAGTCCACTTAACCTTTCGCGATCGCGGCCCCTTCATCGCGATCGCGGAAGAGGAAACCAGATGCCCAGAAACCAAAAATTCCTCAAAGTCCAATATCCGTCTGAACTCGATCCGAGACAAACCCGAGGCCCTCGGGACCTCAACCAATTATACCAACACGTCCCAAAACATATTACAAACTTAGTCGAGCCTTCAAATCACATCAAATAATATTGAAATAAAGGATCGCAACTCAATTCAAACTTTATGAACTTTACAATTTCAAACTTCTACATTCGATGCCGAAACCTATCAAATCACGTCCGATTGACCTCAAATTTTGCACACAAGTCACATTTGACATTACGGACCTACTCCAACTTCCGGAATCAGAATCCGACTCCAATATCAAAAAGTTCACTTCTAGTCAAACTTCTCAAAAATCTTTAAATTTCTAACTTTCGCTAAATGGCCCCAAAATGACCTACGGACCTCCGAATCTACTTCCGGACGCGCTCCCAATACCAGAATCACTATACAGAGCTATTCCCAGACTCGGAATCTCAAACGGACACTGATAACATTGAAATACACTTCAACCCAAATTTATAAAATTCTTCCAAAATGCCAACTTCCATAATAGGCGCCGAAACGCTCCCGGCTCATCCAAAACCTGATCCGAACACACGCCCAAATCCAAAATTATCATACGAACCTATGGGAACCTTCATATCCTGATTTCGAGGTCGTTTACTCAAAATCACACTTTAGTCAATTCCTCAAACTTAAGGCTTCCGAATTTAGAATTTTCTTTCCAAATCAACCCCAAACTTCCAAAAATTAAATTCCGACCACACGTACAAGTCATAATACCTGAAGTGAAGTTGCCCATGGCCTCAAACCGCCGAGTGACGCGCTAGAGCTCAAAACGACCGGTCGGGTCGTTACATTCTCTCCCACTTAAACATGCGTTCGTCCTCGAACGTGCTTAGAACTGCTCTGGAGTTGTCCGAAATCATTGTTTAACACCTCGTGCACCTACTTGTGCTACCACAACCCAGTTGAGCACAATTGCTCAAGCAAACCTGAAAATCCCCCCTTTTATCTAGGCAAATAAACCTTAGGGCCAAATTCCAGCGTCCGAAATTCTCTACTAGGCCTACTTCCAACATATAAACACTGTTTCAATCACCACACGATGTACCAATACATGATTGTATACTCTAAGTGAATTTTTACCATGCACCTGTAACTCACTTGCCCCAGGCAATCTTTCCAAAGAACATTAGCTAAAGTTTCCACTGACCGAAGCCCATAGTGTACCTCATGACCAATTAAGCCTTGCTTGAACTCTCGCAATACTTCCACGACAAAGGAGATGTGTAGAACTTATAACCACCTGCCGAATCACAATTTATGGAGTCTCTCCTCCCGATAAGAACCATTACCTCATTCTGGACTAAATAGCAATATTTACTCTTTAATATACTTCATATAAATCTAATCGCACTGATCCCCGATCCAATAATCTCGTCTCACCCAATACAAGCTGCTCAGGCAATAAGCCACCTCATACACTGCCAAAACTCTCGTTTGATGCCACAATGTGCCAACAAGCTACAAACTCGAATGTGATACATAAGGAAAAACGAACTCTAGAAAGAACTACTCAACCCACGTAACTAATTAAACGACTGAAAGGATGTTATGAACCTTCCTAAGGAAATGAGAAGCAAAACACACAATAATAGATATAGGAAACTATACTCTAACACACTGTTGCAGCGTGCAGCCCGATCCACACATGATACCGTTGCGGCGTGCAACCCGATCCAACTATGATACCCGTGGCGGCGTGCCACCCGATCCAACCATATTGTGGCGGCGTGCCACCCGATCCACACATAATAATCTAAAGAAAACACACATCGAGCCGTAACGCTTATACTCACGAAATGCCCGAATATTAACTATAAGCACGCCAAGTGCATAATACCAATCCTGGGGAGACGGATAGCATCACGCGCTACAAAACTCAAGCAAAACTAAGGTGCGATATATGATCTGTATCTCAGGAGCCATCCTGCTTACATAATACCACAAACCATACGGGATCTCAATATGAGTGCGAATAATCAAACCACATCACAACCCACCTGGTATAATATAGATTACACAGAATAGCTGACGATAGAAATAACATCCAAGGCCCGAAGACCCTTCCGAAAACAACGCTATGCTGAGATGAGCACATCCGACCTGATATAGAGTCCACATTCATATTTAGATCCATCCACGGACCTCAAACCAATTCTGATCATACCATGCTTGGCTAAATAGCCTCTCAAGGACCCACAATGACCTATTCACGACACATAAGAGCAGCTGTCAAATCTGGAACAAACTTCCACATTCCACCACCAAATGAAATGAGCGCCCTTTAGGCATAAATTCTCACATTTGCGATAGTACCAAATCTCCATACTTGGTTCCAACCTTTAATCAATCAGGTGACTACATGTCACACTTATGCAATCTTTTCGTGGGGTACGCTCCCACGACCTTCCGCACCAGGTATCAAGTTTGCACATCCATACCACTAGCCACACTAATGCTATAAAGCAAATCAAGAAGCCGCAAATCAGTACACAAAGCCTCTTACACAGGACACCGATCTCAGGTGACGCTAAAGACAATACCAGCTAATTCTAACCTAATGAATTCTTCCCTGATCATCCGAGGTCGTGACATTCTTGTCGAGACCTAACCGCAACCTTGATCCTCAGCTTCCAATTCCCCATGCTGGTCACTGTACCTAACATGCCAATACGTGAGAGTACCAGAATTCCATAATAACCCCTGATCCCCTAATAGCATAAACAGTTCATCATATAGAAACCTTTTACTTAGCTCATTTCAGACGAACCAATGCAACACGCAACTAAATTCCCAAACCGTAGAAAATACAACCTCATGTCGTAATCTAAACTGCCGTAACTCTTACGGAAATCCCTCTACACAACAAAGCCATACGAATCGAATACCTTCCAAATCAACCAAGTTGTGGGGGCACTCAAGCCCAAGTGTACAACCACAAAATACATGTATAACTTCACGCTGGAGAAACTGGTCGCTTCCATAACCGTGCTGATTCAACCATTACCAATTGAGCCACTTTTTCTAATTTACTCGGGACTTGACCTAGAAATAATAATAGCTCCATTCAAAACATCATGGACCCAAATCCGCACTCATCCTGAGTGACCTTATTTAATGAGACCACGTTGTCTCCAAAACCGATGAACCATCTCATACCCTCCTTAAGCGCATATTCGTATCTTCAACTGGTACACCCATCCTGAAAATCCCTCTATGAATCCGAAGTTATTTCCTCCCATTCTTCTGATTCCACACCGCAGACCGAAGATAACGTAGAACACTCCAAGACGCTTTTCATAATCCACTGCAAAAGCTCAATACTTAACCATAATACTGGCTCGAAATTCTTAGGCACCACACTTTCAATCTTTGAACCCACTAGAACCATTGTTGAGAGTTGCCCACTCTGACTTGACCCCGAATATAATCAAACTCCAAGGCACTGCTAGCACATGAACACCCTCTGAAAGAAGCAACTGGTTGAATTCCTTTCCTTATACATCACATCTACACGAAGCATAGACTTTGAGTCTACCCCAAGACCCGAACATGAACCAATAAGTCCAAAGATAGCACACATTCCTCAAATCCTTTGCTCAAGTTACCACTGATGTTTTCTTTCCTTAGTCGTAATAACATGCATCGAAATAAAATCCATGGTCCTAGTCACTGCCCATCACGGTTCCCAAATTGCTCTAAGCTTCCCTCAAGGCGTGTGGCTATCCTACCACAAAACCCATGTGCTACTCTGCCACTCTCCCACTTTGGTCAAACCCTCTCCTATAAGCAACTATTCGACTTCTACCTTTCACACTTGACCTTCTAACAATTCAACCACCGCAAGACACTTCCCACATGTCCTTCCTCGTCCTTCGCTGCTCAATTGTTGCTCCAAACCCGAATCCATTTCTGTAACATTCGATCACATGAGTCGCCACCAACTCTAAACCTCTTAGAAGATCATCTTTCTCGAGCCATCAATACTAGAAGTACCAGTTAGATTCCGAAATCGCTACACTCTGTTATCTCTGACAACCGCATCCCAGGCACCATTTCACAATACCCTGCCTTGAAGGCAAATTGAAGAAGAACATAACACTGACGAACCTTAACGCATTTAACAAGGCAATGACACCATGTCATAATTGAGAACTCTACCACACTCAAAAATATCAAGCGTCATTACTCCATCCCTAAAGCTGAACATTTATAGTACGATTACCTTTCCTTCACAAAAAATAAAATACTGAATCTCTGAATCATGCACTGAGTGAACCTCCTTCCAAGTCATTCACTACTTCGACACATAGGCAAGCACCCTACCATTACACAAACACTGCGCGACAGCAACGCACGAATTCATCATAATAATTAATGCCAAATCTCAAAACCTTAGGTAATACTGATACTGAGCTGAAGCAACAGAGCGACATTCCAAAAGACGACGATAATAGCCCAAATCAAATACGCAGGGAGAAACATCCTGCACCACATCTGTAGTATCATTTAAATTCCTCAATTCCCAAATTATAACAAGCGCTTCACGCCGCATAAGATTGAATAGGAAGGAAATGAAGGCACAATCCTAACAGGAAATAAAATCGCACGATAACGAATCAAGAAGGGAAGTGCTCCTAACAACCTTGTAGCCTCTTGAATATAAGTACAAACGCCTCCGTATCGATCCACAAGGCTCTACTAGACTCGCTCAAGACTCGTGAGACCTACGTGAACCTAGGGCTCTGATACCATATTATCACGGTCCAAAATCTATTAAAGGCCGTGATGGCGCCAGACACTGCTGTCAGACAAGCCAACCATAAATACTCAATTTGGTTCTCGTTTTAAAATTTTGAAATCATATTTTTCCTTCCATTAAACAGTAGAAGATGAAATTTACATAGTAAATGATAATATTTTTAACAAATTTCAATACAAAACAACTAATAGTCACCCCAAAACCCGGTGTCACAAGTGCATGAGCATCAAGTAGGAAATATAAAATAAAATACAACATCTGTCCGGAATACAAATTTGGACAGGAGAAATATAAATACTCTGAAGGAGACTCTGTCGGCTGCTGGCCGTAATGTGGAAGCAGCTCACGTAAGTCCCCGTATGCATACACACATCTACTCTCACAAGGCCACTAGTCACATATGTACCTGCATAAAAATATGTAGCAAGTATAGCATGAGTACGTAAGCAACATGTATCCAGTAAGTATCTAGCCTAACCCCAGAGAAGTAGTGACAAGGGGTCGACATCGACACTCACTAGTGGTCCAAACAACAAAGTACAGTAAATGGGTAGCAAATATGAGGCAGAGTAAGTAAGCGAAATAGACAAATATGGATCACGTGGTACAAATCCCCTCTCTTTACGAGGAACTCAAGCTCTTCATTAGATATTCCTTCCTTAACCGGAGCATATATATAGATATAGTGAGACTCATCAAGTGGCTACCATAATTGCAATCTGGAATTTACGGATACACTAGCTTCTTGCCAAGGTCTTACGCACGATTTCGTGGGAATGTGATATAGGAAATGCTGAGGCATACGACCCGATCCAACATAATAATAAAACTGTACATGGCCGAGGGTCGAACGGCCCGAACCATTTGATAAATCAATTAACCCGCCGAGGCGTACGTCCCACTCCCATAAGAGTGTAGTACATAAATCATGCCGAAGCGAACGACTCAATCCCATAAGAAGTGAAATATAAATTCCTGCCAAGGCGAACGGCCCAATCCTATAAGAAGTGAAATACATAATCCTGCCGAGGGGAACGGCCTGACCCCATTAGAATAAGAAGCTTTGATAGGTCCTTGACCCCACTCATGAATCAACGTGTGAATTGTAATTTATATAATGAAAACCTTTCGATGAAACACAATATATATATATATATATATATATATATATACCGGAGCCATGCCGTAAGAGGAGGGATATTATCTGATGGCTAATCATAAACCCGTGAAGTCTCTACAATAGCAAGCCTAGTCTTAAATAGAATGTAAAGCATGGGAATTAATAAGCGAAGACTACTCAGATAATACAACTATAGCATGCTGTGTACCTAAGTCTAACCGGACAATAACATGAATGTAGCTACATACGGGCTCTCGCCACCTCGCGCGTACCTAGTCCCCACAACAAGTAGAACATATCAAACATATCACCTACGGGTAATTTCCCGCTCACAGAGTTAGACAGGAGACTTACCTCGCTCCAAAATTCCATAACCGGCTCCGAAGCCTCTCTAACACCTCAAACCGACGCCCGTCGCTCCAAACTAGTCAATTAAGATGCAACCCAATCAAAATGTACTCTAATACTCATAATTAATCAATTTATAACAATTTCCAACTCCGCTCGAAAAATCAATAAAGAAACCCTTGTATTTACCCATAGCATCACGAACCCAAATATATAATTTATTCCCAATTCCATGTCCAAATTTCGTGGTAAAAATCCAAAATACCAAGCTCTAGGTCTTTCTTCAAAATCTCAAATTTCTACTAGTTTTCATATCTAAATCCGTATATAAACCTTGTATTTAGCTTGCAATAGGTGGGAATCACTTACCTTGATGTAGATGATGAAGATGGAGCTCCAAAATCGCTCCAATACCGGCTCCCATGAAGGAAATGAAGTGCAAATGAGCCAAAACCTCGATTTTAAAAGAACACTGCCCAGGTCTTTCCCCTTCGCGATCGCGGAAATCCACTTGCGATCGTGAAGGCCAATCAACAGCTGCCTAAAAGCTTCCATTTCGCAAACGCGATGCCCAGAACGTGATCGCATTTGCGATCGCGAACACCGCTTCCACTTTTGCGATCGCGAACACCACTGTGCGATCGCATATAACAACCTTCACCAAACGGGCCAGCCCCATTAACACAGCGCATTCGCGATAGCCCCTACGTGAACGCGAATAAGCTCCCGCTCAACCCTCCACAAACGCGAACCTTTATACGCGACCACGTAGAGTAAAAATCCCACCATTCCACTTATCCTTTTGAGATCGCGGCCCTTTCTTTGCGATCACGGAAGAGGAGACCAGATTCCCAAAAACCAGCAATTCCTCAAAGTCCAATATCCATCCGAACTCGATCCGAGACACACCCGAGGCCCTCGAGACCTCAACCAATTATACCAACACGTCCCAAAACACATTATGAACTTAGTTGAGCCTTAAAATCACATCAAATAACATCGAAATAAAGGATCGCAACTCAATTCAAACTTTATAAACTTTAAAATTTCAAACTTATACATTCGATGCCGAAACCTATCAAATTACGTCTGATTGACCTCAAATTTTGCACAAGTGTCACATTTGATATTACGGACCTACTCCAAATTCTGAAATCAGAATCTGACCCCGATATCAAAAAGTTCACTTCCGGTCAAACTTCTCAAAAACCTTCAAATTTCTAACTTTTTCCAAATGGCCCCCAAAATGACCTACGTACCTTTGAATCCACTTCCGGACACGCTCCCAATACCAGAATCACTATACGTAGCTATTCTAAGACTCAGAATCTCAAACGAACACCGATAATATTGAAATGCACTTCAACCCAAATTTATGATATTCTTCCAAAATACCAACTTCCATAATAGGCGCCGAAATGCTCTCATGTCATCCAAAACCCGATTCGGGCACACGACTAAATCAAAAATCATCATATGAACCTGTGGGAACCTTCAAATCTCGATTCTGAGGTCGTTTACTCAAAATCACACTTTAGTCAACTCCTCTAACTTAAGGCTTCCGAATTTAGAATTTTCTTTCCAAATAAACTCCAAATTTCCCGAAATTAAATTCCGACCATGCGTACAAGTCATAATACTTGAAGTGAAGATTCCCATGGCCTCAAACCGTCGAGTGATGCGCTAGAGCTCAAAACGACCGGTCAGGTCATTACATGAATAACTCTGTGGCTGGAGGGTCAGGTGCATCCGAAAATGCTGAGTTTCAGATATAGTCTTTGCAACAACTTATCAGGGAGAAAACTGAGAGGATTGAGATGATTCCCATTGTCTGACCTGTTATCAAAGGTATTGACATCAACATGTACTCACAACAGCCGTAGAAGCTAAGTGCGGTCCTGCTACCAATTCCCAAGAAGTTCAAAATGCCGGACATCCCAAAATATGATAGGACCTGAGACCCACGTGATTACGTCATGGCGTATATGAATAGAATCAAGGGAAATAACCTCACGAAGGACGAGATCGAATCAGTGCTCGTCAAGAAGTTTGGAAAGATCCTGACAAAGGGAACACTAACTTGATACTCCCACTTACCTGAAATTTTATTAGTTCTTTTGCTTAACTTGCAGATGCTTTCATCAAGTCCTACTCCATAGCCTAAAATATAGAAAAAGAGTTGAGGACATCTTCAAATTTATGCAAAGAAAAGTGGAGTCGCTCCGCGATTTCATCGATCGATTTCAGAGGGAGAGAATGCTACTTCGCGAAGTACCAGATAGTTGGGACACGGTGGCTTATACAAGAAACTTGAACCCGAGTAGCTTTGGAGCTTCAAAGAAATTGAAAGAAAGCATGCAAGAGTTCCTTGTCACAACATAATAATGTGTATCACAGGTACACTACTAAGCTCCAACAAAAAATGACATCTAGGCACTCCCAAGGTTTGAAGCCAAAGAGGTGATGGGATATAGCCGCCGGACTGAAGCAGTTAACAGATAGGATGAGCCAAGGCATCGAAATTATAGAGCCTGGTATGAATCCTATTCCGGTCTCATGCGCCAAGAGAATGACAGAAGGCCTAGGCCAAGTCGTGACTACTGAAATCCTAGATGGAAGAATGACATAGTAACTCATCGAGCAGGAAAAGAATCGAAAATATCGAAAGCCAGTGATTATCATCTTCGGCCAAAGTTGGCCGATTACATCTTCAACCTGAGCACCACCGAGCTAGTGGTAGTCCTCCAAAAATATAACATAATGCTATACCCGGAGAAATACGCCTTCCTAGTAGGCTGAGGTATGTTTCTTGGTTTCTTAGTTTCAAATAGAGGAATAGAAGCTAATCCCGCGTAGATAAAAGCCATCGAGTATATCCCGAAAACAAAAATCAAAAAGAGGTGATGAGGTTGACTAGACGGGTAGCATCCTTTGGCCGGTTCATATCCTATTCCTCAGAAAGATTTCACAAGAACTTCGCAGCATTAAGAAGAATAAACACTTCAAGTAGACTCCCGATTATCAACATGAACTGCAGGATTTAAAAAGGTATTTGTCGAATCCATCACTCCTCTCCAAGACGCAGCTAGGAGAGCAGTTGTTGGTATATTTGGTCATGCCAGAAACTGTCGAGTAGCTAGGTATCTACTATGTTATTAAGGAACTTATCGATGTCGAAACCAGGTATCCTCACCTGGAGAAATTAGCCCAAGTATGCAATCCCCTATCTACTTTCTCTGTGGTGACTACCTTTCCACCACGAAATATTCTTCATAAATCAGAGCTTCCCAGAGGACTTGCCATCGACAGTCGAATTAAGTGCATTTGATATAACATATTAACCTTGCACCACTATCAAGTTGCAAGTCCTAGCTGACTTTGTTGCTGACTTTAGTGCGATTATACTCCCGGAGGTTGAGAAGGAAGTGATTCTAGCTTTCGGAACAGAGTCAGGGCTCTGGACCTTATACAGGAGACTTACGAGGCACGAGACTTACAGATGATACATTTCCTGAGTAGAATCACTTCTCTAATTGGTCATTTTTGGGAATAGAAGACCACTCAAATACCCCAGGAAGAAAATGTTGATGTTGATAACCTGGCCACAATGGGGGCGGCTTCGAGCATCATTGAATCAGGAGAAAAACTTTTGGTTCATATATTCTACTCCATCATAGCTCCGCATTAGGATGAGGTGAACATGGCTCATCTGGTTTAAGATTGGCATGGTGAAATCATTAACTATTTGCAGAACGGAGCATTATCGGAAGATAAGAAAAGATCTCGGAAGCCCAGAAAAAAGTTGTCAGATATTGCCTCGTGTCAGACAATTTGTACCAAAGAACCTATAACAGCCCACTGGCCAAGCGTTTAGGCCCGAAGGATATAGATTATATGATGCAAAAAGTTCATGAAGGAAACAACGTAAACCATTCAGGGGACAAATCCTTGGTTCAAAAGTTGTTAAGGGTCGGTTACTTCTAGCAGTAGAATTCTTTGGAAAATATGAGAAATGTTAGTGGTTCGCCCAACGATTACACCAACCTATGGAGCTTTTGCACTTAGTTCTAGCTCCATGTCTTTTCATGAAATTGGGGATGAATATTGTGGGACCACTACCACAAGCCCCGGGAAAAGTAAGATATCTCCTAGTCCTCGCATGCTATTTTTCCAAATGGATAGAAGCAGATGCATTCGCCCAGATCAGAGAAAAGGAAGTTCATATATAAGAACATTATTTGCAGAATTGGAGTACCAAAGGAAATAAACTCTGATAACGGGCCTTAGTTTTTGGGAAGCAAAATAACAAAATTCGTCGATGAGTAAAAGATCAAGAGGGTTATCTCCACACCGTACCAACCCAGAGCAAACTGACAAGTGAAATCACCCAACAAGGTCCTGCTAAATTAGTTTAAAAAGAGATTGAAAGCAGCTAAGGGAAACTGACTGGATGAGCTCCCCGAAGTACTTTGGGCCTACAGAATAACAATTAAATCCAGCACGAGACAAACTCCCCTTTCCTTGGTGTATGGTGTTGAAGCACTTATCCCGGAAGAAATAGAAGAACCTTGCCTAAGGTTTGATCACGTTATGGAAGAAGGCAATAACAAAATACTGGATGCAGAATTGGATTTACTTGAGGGATGTCAAGAGTTGGCCGTAATACAAATGGACGCCTAGGAGATCGAGAAATATTACAATAAAAAACCAACATCCGATACTTCAAGACAACGTACTCCAGAGTGTATTTTCTGCAAAACAAGTATTGAACATAGGAAAGCTCGAACCCAACTAGGAAGTGTTGACGACCAATTTTGACTCTCCCTTTTAAAATTAACTTATTTATACTTAATGATGTGCAAGAATTAGTAATTAATAGTGTTGAAATTAATAATTTGGTATTACATAATTATAAGATATATCATACTTATTATTTTGGGATTATTATAATAACCTTTATATACATTACATATGTTTTATAATTAATTTAATAAGTTATTCCTTAATTTAGTTAATTAGCCTACTATTTCAATAATTTGAAATTAGTATCATAATTTGGAAAATAAATTATTTTTATTATTAATTCATTAATTACATTAATTAGTTTCAGGATTACAATTTTTATTAAAATTATTTAAGTTTATTTAAATTAATTATAAAAGGTTTAAAAAATCAAAAGGCTACAATTGTAATTTCCTAACTAAAGACAAAATGGCTATTCTTTAAATTATTTCAGCCCAAAATACCAATCCCAAACGAACCTGATCCAGTCCACACAACCCCATCTACTCCACCTTGGCGATCCAGGCCACCCTCCCTAAGCCAATCAAACTCCTCCATGTCACCCGTCCCAATTCACTCACAAAATAAACATAGCTCATCCTGTTCGTTGATTCATATCATCAACGGACCAGGATTAATCTCGTTTTTCCTTTTATTTTAAAAACCTGTCTCATTTTATCTCCACCGCTGGATCAAAAGAATCCAACGGCCATCAACATTTCCCCATAAAATTATTTTTAAAACTCCTAACTCTTAAAAAATCAGAGTCGTTGATCAAATGATCCAACGACTCTCATTCTATCTCTTATTTTTATCCCTAGAGACGACTAACCCTAACCCCAAACCCTATATCATTTCCTCTACTGATCCAAACATCCCCTTTCCCTTTCCTCTCTCTATTCTCTCAAACTCCAGCCCCATCAATCCCAAAAACCTTGCACCAAATCATGCAAGGTTGTAAATCATGATCCAAACCATTCCTTGTGCCTTCTAACTCCGCGAATCTCACCGATATCTCCCTAGATTATTATATGAATTTGAAATCTCGAGTCTTCTCACTTAAACTCAAAGATGAAACTTTAAGTTTTCAAATCTTCTAGTATTGCAACGAAATCAGAGCATGCATGAGCATCTCATTATGTTTATTCAAAACCAGAGGTCCAATGCAATGACCTCTGGATTTTTGGTCTTTGTACGATGGTTTTCTCTCTTGTGAAGGCTGTCTTCCACTCGGGTGAAACTCCTACGATTTTCCTCTATTCTTCTCTGATTTCACTCAGTTTTTCTCACGTCATCAACTCATCATCATCTTCCACTACCGAGTTTGAATTTGCGAAATCCTATGGATTCTATGGCCACTATAAATTGGTGCTTTCAATGCTCTCACCTAATAACGACCTACCACCTAACACAACATAGAAAACAAAAGAGAATTAAAAACCCTAAAGTTCTCACTGATTTTCTTTTCTCCGATTTTTGAGTTCATATACTATTTGGGCTTGAGTTTTGGATTCAAAACGGTTAAAGAGGCTTTGCTTGGTTTGCTGCTCTATGAAAGGTATATGAACTGGGCCTGCTGAGTTCACAAGGACTCAGGCTCAAGTTCCAATTCGAGTCGGAAGTCATTGGAGTTGCTGTTGTTCGCCTTCACTATCTGCTGGGCCGACTTTCCTTCAAGCCCAAACCTAGAGTTTACCTTTTTCCTCTATCATATATATATATATGATTGAATGTCTTACTTTATATCTTTGATTTATATTAATAACCTAGGCAAGCCCTAAAGACGTAGGTAAAGGTAAAAGAAGCATTGTGACTTAATAGTAATTAATTCCATTACTAATCATTTCTATTGTTTAACTCCCGTTATTATTTTCACTAACGATTTTTCATGAAGTTGTTTTTTGAATTAAGATAGATTTTCAAAGTCAACATCCTTATCTTTTTTAAAACAAGCAAAAACATAAACGAACCAGAAATGATTTCCAAAAGCTAGCTACTTATGTGAACCAAACACTGCTACAATTAAGGACATTTTTAAATGGGTTGAATTCGAGTACCAAAATTTAAGAATCAATCTTCAAGGTATACCTAAGGCCTACTTCTTTAAACAACCTTTATTTTACTAGAATTATACAAGTAGGCATACCATTTTAAAGGATGAAGTATTTTAAACTTAACCATATTTTACAAATCTTGAAAACATAAGTACTATAGGTATACTTCCAAAATTCTTTCAAATATTGTACACTTTTCTCAAAGGCTTTTATAAGTGAAACCTATATCCTTTTTAAAGTACATATACTATTTTCTTTCAAAACGGTAAGCTTTAAACAAGACATAGAGTAAGTTATAAAAACTTTAAGCTCTAACTAAGCAGAATATAGACATCTAATTCCTTAAACATATTCTAAATCCTATGGAGCCACCTCAAGTAGATTGTAAGGGGTGCTTAGAACCTTCCCCTTAGAAGAACAAGAACCCTTACCCAAAATCTCATCGGTTAGCATATTAATAGGATAATGATCTTAATAATTAATTAGATACCCTAGTATACCTTTAAATATTAGGTGGCGACTCTCTTATATCATCAACCGGGAAACTACTAGTTGAATCTTGTTTTGACTTATGAAAAATAGGGTGCAACAACATGGTAACTCTGACCTTAGCAGACTTAGACTAGACCTGGAATTTAGGAATGTTTATATACTACTTTAACTGTGTTTAATTTGCAACTATATGCTTACCTGCCTTACTTGTTCATCATGTACTTATCTTCTTGCTTCAATATTTTTGCTAATATCCCACAATCTGTTACCGCTTTATATATATTATCATGACACTCTTTTTTATCGAGTCTTGACCGTACACCATCACACAAAATGGCACGCGAGGGTTGTCTTTTACACCACTGTGAACCTTCTTTCAAAATTCTTTAGTTTCAGAGAATGGCTTTGTCAGGTCAACTAACATAACTTCTCGTAGTATTAGGTCCAACTCAAAATTAGGAAACACTCTATTCTAGCAAACATAGGTCATATTGCATAAGTCTTAGGTGAGTCGGTCCTTAGCATCGACACACAATTAGGAAAGCCACCCTAATGTCAACGGGTCATTCACCCAACAATATGACCTTTGTGTAAAGACGGACTAACCATGACGAGACACTAAAGATACGAAGCAAAGACTTATCAAACCCTTTTTTCTACCCTCTTCAGAAATAGAAATCAACCAGAACATCCCCGAAATCAATTTGGTAATGGTAGAATCTCACAAGCTAAAGCAATGGTGGAAGAACATACGCTGAGAGAATAGAGATGAAATAAGGACGCACTTGGGAGCATTGACTACCTTACTAAACATCAGGTCCGTTAGGGAGAGATGAAATAAGGACGCACTTGTGAGCATTGACTACCTTACTAAACATCCGGGCTGTTAGGGCTCTCACCTGTTTGCTGATAGAGTTTTGGGATCCGGCAAAAGTAGTTTTCAAGTTTGTTGATTATGAGTGGGTGCCAACGTTAGAAGAAGTTACCAGCTTCACAGAGCTTCCATTTACAGGGAGGAAGCCGATACTACCGGTCACCATGCCCGGTTGGCTACAGGTTTCTCGATTCTTTAGGTTTGGCGGGTAGTCGGAGCTTAAGGAACAGCGAAGATGGATGGGTAAGCCTAGACCAATTGTTCGACAAGTTTGTATATCGTGAGAGCTATGAATGGTACTTTGGAGAATTTCAGTGTGATCAGGCAACCTGGGAAAGTCTTCGACCCATAACCTTCTCTTTGGCGCTGTTAGGATTGCTGGTTATTCCGCAAAAAGAGAGGATGAATCAATATCAACTTGCTGCCTGTGGTCTTGGCAACATTCTGAGGCAACCTCCAAGCCACCTTGGTACCTATGGTGTTAGCATAAATTCTCATAGCGTTATCTGCATATTATCGGGGGGGAGAGGGGGTACAATTTCTTCAAGGGCTGCATTCGGTTGCTTCAAATATGGGCCACTGAGCATTTCTTTCAAAGAAAGGCCATAGTTGACTACTTTGTGGGCGTTAGCAGCATAATTCGAAGCCATAGTGAGTGAATCAGGCATTTGGTCTCCTCGCATGGACATGAAGAATAGAGAGAGATGCTGACCAACCTAAGTGGAGAGTGGATAAGCTGGAAGCTATCATGGCTGAGCGGCAGGAAAATTCTAAGGACTCCCTAGAAATATTTCATCGAGCTGATAGGATTCAAGGGCATCCAGCCATATGCGCCCCTACGAGTTCTCATGCAGTTCGGGTTGATTCAGGATGTACCTATTTGGACGAGGACGACACTGTATGGAGATGAGTACAATGGGAAAATCCTGATACCAAGGATAAAGAGGCTTCAGGAGGAGTGGAATGATTCAATCACGATGCCAGTGGGTCTTAATTTGTGGTGCACTCCAGAATACTTTGTGTGGATCAATGAAGAAGATGAGCTAGCCCGACTAAGTAGAGAAGGAATAGCCTGGCTAGAAAATGCAGTGGCAACTTTGCAAATCTATCATGAGATTTTGCCACATTACCTCGTGATTACCTCCATGCACCGCCTAGTTGTCCCAGTGTCAATTGATCATATGATGCCACCTCCCAAAGATGACGACCGAGTAGTTGAGTGTATACAAATTGAGTATGAGAAAAAACTAAAAGAAGACCTAGAGGAAGAGCCTGAGTTCAATGATGATGAAAAAGAATTTGAAGAAGAAGAAGAAGAAAAAGAAGAAGAAGAAGAGATGGAGAATGATTCTGGGGATGGTTTTTAGAAGCTGGTTGATTTCACTCCTTATCTCATCTTGTATCTTTTATCCCTAATCGTTCCATTTCCCTAAGGGAAAGTTTGTTAAACACATGTAGTCTTATGAATGTTGAAAACAATGATGTAACCTTTGCTTCTGCCTGTTACAATCCAAATATTATTAATGAAAACCAGAGTTTGCTTCAGATCTGAATGTGTCAAATCTAATTGTGTGTCAACTATTCGCGATCTAGGCCTACCTCCGGCAAAGAGAGGTCCCTCAAACTTTAGGAAGCGCGCTCGCTTGAATACGTGAACTAACTGCTATGTGTGCCAATATTTGTGCAAACACTGAAACTGACTTATGTTCTTTTTTTTTCTTTTTTTTATTACTTTATTATTATTCCCCAAAAGAAGAAGTTGGTTTGTATTGACCTAAAACTGGCGGAACCACTGTACAACTTGAGATTGAAAGGAAAGATGTCTGCGACAGATAACCCGAACGAACACGCTCTGATAGTAGCTGATAGCCCGGGGCAATCGGGAGAGAAGGATGATACTCGAAATGACGACGAACATGTGGCTAGGATGGCCCAAAAGATGGAATCATTGAGGGAAGAAGTACAACATATTTGAGAATTGGCACATCTGGTCGTGACGACGCTCCCACAACCACCCCGTTCTCCTTCTCTAGATTCAATCCCCGACCATATTCCTTAAACTACTCTCCAAGAAATAAATACCCCGGCTTCATTCCCTACCACCCCGATTACACCCCTGGTAACCCCTGCAAACCCGTCAAACCCTCATATCTATACCCCTTATGTACCAAATTACGTTCATACACCTCAAAGTCCACCAGTTACTACCAACGCAGTTCATACCCCCTCGTGATGGTGTCACCTTCACCACTAACTAAAACCAGCACATGCCCACAACACATACCATTTCACACGAGCGATATGTTCCCCCCATATATGCCGTTTTAGAACCCATTTTCACAGCGCCCATCATGGCCAGGTTGCCTTATGAAGTTAATCAATATGCTGAAATGGAAAGGGAAGCTAAGTATTAGGAGGAAGTGTCGGTCTTCGAACAGTTGTGGGCATTGAGGAAACAAATGAAGAACCTCTAGGTCGCTCGAGGGGGCGAAAGTCTAGATTATGAGGCTTTGTGTATACACCCTGATGTGGACATGCCGATAGGGTACAAGCCTCCGAAGTTTGATATCTTTGATGGGACAGGTGATCCCCATGCACACTTGAGAGCCTGCTGTGATAAGCTAGTTGGAGTAGGAAGAAACGAGAAGTTGAGAATAAAGTTATTCATAAGGAGTTTGATAGGGGAGGCACTTACTTTGTACACTCGGCAAGATCCTAGAAATTGGAGGGAGTCGCAGAAGATTTCATGAATCGATTTTGGCTCCACACCAAAATTACCTCTAATAGGTTGGCCCTGGTAAACATGCAGAAGAAGCCGTCAGAATCATTTCAAGAGTATGCATGCCGATGGAGATCGGAGACCGCTAAAGCATAACCCCCGTTAGATGATAGTGAGTTGACTAAGTACTTCATCAGAGCTCAGAAAGGAATCTACTATGGCCGCATTGAAAGCAGCTAGCTGGAAAGCAAAGCAATCCAATCTAGTTTAATAGGCAGCAGAAAGAAGTAAATGGAAGAGGTATTAGCAATCGTTCCCTATTACTAGTCCAATCCACACCATGGAAACTACTCTTACTCTTCAAATATCCATTCCCCACACCACCTACTTATGCTCCAGTAATCCCCAACCACAATATAACCTACCTCATGCCATATAAATTCAAATCCACCACGACCATATGCTCTAGTTCAAACTACCACTCATCAAAACCGACCCACCTATGCACCCCAACCTCGCCTAAATTTTGAAGAAAGAGGTCCCAGACTACACCCCGATTGTTGAACCTTTGGCTCAACTATTTGAAAGACTGAGGAGAGCAGGCTTGATACATTCGATAGAAGTGAGGACTCCTGAGCACCCTTCAAAATACTTTGATGCAACCAAATGGTGCGTCTACCATTCAAACGTACTAGGACATGATATCGAGGATTGCTTTAGACTGAAAAATGAAATTGAGTCGCCGATAAAAATGGGGCCACTCAGTGCACCCCAGCTCCGCCCAATGTGAACAGTAACCCATTGCGAAACCATCGGAATCAAGGAGCTAATATGATCAACCTGGATGAAGAGTATGACTTAAAAGGAACCATCTTCACAATCGGGAATACTGAGGCTGCGAGGGTTCCACCTCGAAGGACTCCAATGATCACCATACAGTTAAAACCTATAGTGATGGTCCAAACATACCAGCAACAGTCCATCGCCACTATCAGGGATGAAGAGAATCAGGAATACAAGACAGTCCCGTGGACATATCAATAGAAAGGGAAAGTCAAGATGACGGATTCCGTAGCGGCTCATGGAATGACTAGGTTAGGGAGGTGTTACGCTCAATAGGAACTAAACCGAGGGAAGACATGAAGAGAATAGATTCATTGAAGGAATATAACAGATCCGGAGGCTGCAGAATTCTGGAAGCAGATGTCAACCAAAGAATACTCCATAGAGGAACAATTAAAGAAAACACATGCGCAAATATCAATCATGGATCTACTGATGAGTTCCGACAGTCACAAAGACGCCCTGATAAAAGTGTTAAGTGGAGTGAGCATGCCGAAAAAAACTACCAGTGAGTCACTGGTAGCTACCATCGGGAAGATAGTCGAAGCAAATATGATCACCTTCCGAAGAGACGAACTTTCTGTAGAGGGTGTGGGTTACAACAGAGCCTTACACATCACCATTAAATATGAAGATAAGGTGGTGTCCCGGGTACTTGTTGATGGAGGATCAGTAGTCAATATCTTCTCGCTCTATACCCTACAAGAGTTGGGTATTCATATGAGAGAATTAAAAGAAAAGGTAAGAGCTTTTGACGGGTCAGAGGAAGACGTCATTGGAGAAATCTATTTGGCTTTGTAAATCGGACCAGTTGACTTTCCCATACTATTCCAAGTGATGGACATTTCATCTTCATATGACCTATTGCTAGGAAGACCCTGGATATATATGGCGGGGGCAGTCCCATCTACCGTTCATCAGTGCATGAAGTTTGAGTGGGGTTGTTAAGAGATTCTAATTCATGGTGAATGGAGCTAGTCAGCTTATCTGGAACATGCAGTTCCATTCATAGAGGGATTAGACGAGGTCATTTTTCATGCGGCTGAGATCATGCAGACCACGAAGATAGAAGAGACCGAGCAGAGTTTGGGTATACAGTCACCATACAGATTAAAAATGAAAGATGGCTATGAGAGAAATAATGAAGTACGGATATAAACCAAGGACCGGGATGGGAGCTCGATCAGATGGGATAATAGAGCCGATTGAACCAAGTAGACAGAAAGGTAGAATCAGCATAGGGTATCACCCTCCAACTGGAAAGACGTATACTGGTGGCTTCGGGAAGAATGCTTTTGTGCGAGAGCGTGTTTCGGGTCCGAGTCAGATCTCAACACTAGAAGAAGACATCATCGATGAGATATGAAGGTTGTTTATGAACATGATCGAAGAATGTTGTGACAAAGTTGATATCAAGACACCGATAATTGAGGCTTGAACCGTGCATGTACTCCTTTGTTAGTTGCCTCCTTGAACGCTTAGACGTTCCTCTTTTGATGAAATAAAAAGACTTGCTTTCTTAAGATTATTGCAAACTTATTTATCGCTTCATTTATACGTAGTTTTTCTTTTCAGTAATCAAAACGATAAAAACTCGCGTTCTGCGATTATGACATATAACCAAACCCTCGAGCAAAGCAATCCACATTACGAGGAATACGATGAAAGCATGATGCTAGATAATCTCCCACAAGAGATCGAAAAGTTGGAAAGTCAGAGAAAGCCTAACCTTGAGGAGACAGAAGTAGTCAACTGGGAAACATAGAAGACGTGAAAGAAACTTGAATTAGAATCCATCTGGAAGCAGCGCAATAAGAACAATTGGCCGAGCACCTTCGATAGTACATCGACGTATTTGCATTATTGTATGACGACATGCCTGGATTAAGAACCGACATCGTTTCACATCGATTGCCTACCGATCCTGCCAAACCGCCAGTCAAACAAAAATCCAAAAATTTCAAATTGGACTTCAGTTTGAGGGCAAAAGAAGAAGTAACCAAGAAGATAGAGGCAAATGTGGTGAGAGTGACCAATTATCCCACATGGTTGGTGAATATCATACCGGTACCAAAGAAGGATGGGAAGATCAGGATATGTGTGGATCTGAAAGACGATTTCCCTTTACCAAATATTCATATCCTCATCGACAATTATGCAAAGCTCATTCATGGATTGTTTCACCGGCTACCATCAGATCATGATGCATGAAGAATATGTAAAGAAGACAGCGTTCACTACGCCTTGGGGAGTTTACTGTTATTGAGTCATGTCGTTCGGCCTCAAGAATGCTGGTGCTACTTACATGAGGGACATGACAACCCTCTTTCACGGCATGATCCACAATGAGATCGAGGTATATGTGGATGATGTCATCATCAAATCTCGGAAGACTGTAGAACATTTGGACGACCTAAAGAAGTTTTTCGAATGCTTGCGGAGGTATAGCCTAAAATTGAACCCTTCAAAATGTGCGTTTGGAGTCCCTGACGGAAAGTTGTTAAGTTTCATCGTAAGCAGGAAAGGGATATAATTGGATCTTTCAAAGATCAAAGCCATTCAAGAATTTCCACCGCCTAAAAGCAAGAAATATGTGATGAGTTTCCTCGGAAGGCTAAATTACATCAGTAGATTTATAGCCCAGTTTATGGTAATTTGCGAGCCTATCTTCAAGCTGCTGAAAAAGGATGTCGCTACAAAATGGACAGAGGAGTGTCAGAAAGCTTTCAATAAGATCAAAGAGTATTTGTCAAATCCATTAGTGCTGGTTCCTCCCGAACCCAGGAAGCCATTATTATTATACCCGTCGGTTCTGGATAATGCATTTGGATGCATGTTGGGACAACATGATGAGACCGGAAGAAAAGAGCTATCTATCTACTACTTAAGCAAGATGTTTACACCATGTGAAGCCAAATACACTTTGATAGATCGCACAAGTTGTTCCTTGACTTGGATCACCCAGAAGTTGAGGCATTACATGTCGTCATACAACACACATCTAATATCCCGGCTCGATCCGCTCAAGTATATCTTCAAGAAGCCGATGCCTACAAAAAAACTAGCCAAATGGCAGATTCTTCCCAGCGAATTTGACATTGTGTACATAACATAAAAGGCCATCAAAGGACAAGCTTTGCCTGACTATCTTGTAGAGAATCCAGTGGACAAAGATGAATAGCCAGTCACTACCTACTTTCCAAACGAAGAAGTGTTGTTCGCCGGAGAAGATATTGCAGAGTCATACCCAGGGTGGAGAATGTTCTTCGACGGAGCAGCAAATTTCAAAGGAGCAGGAATTGGGCAGTCCTAATTTCATAATCAGGGCAGCATTACCCGCCATCAGCAAAGATAAGGTTCCCTTGCATCAATAATATGGCCGTGTATGAATCATGCATCCTCGGGATTAGGATGGCGGTTGATACATCAAGTTCAAGGAGGATGGACTACCAATAACGTTAAGATCCTTTCGTACATGCACTGTGTAAAAGAGTTATGCAAGAAGTTCCCAAAGATCGAGTTCAAGCACATTCCTAGGATTCAGAACGCATTTGCCAATGCTCTCGCAACCTTGTTATCCATGATCCAACATCTAGATAAGAATTACTTCGACCCTATTGAGGTAGAGATCGGGTATCAACATACGTACTGTTTCCATGTAGATGAAGAGACAGACGGTAAGTCGTGGTACCACGATATCAAAAGGTTCCTTGAAACAAGAGAAAATCCAGAGAGCGCTACCAATGCTCAGAACCGAGCATTCAGAAGGCTAGTAAATCACTTTTTCCTCAATGGGGAAGTCCTTATAGGAGGACCCCAAACTTGGGTTTTTTAAGATGTGTAGATATCGCTGAAGCAACCAGACTGCTAGAAGAAATACATGAAGGGACATGCAGACCCCACATGAACGACTTCACCTTAGCCAAGAAGATTTTAAGAGCCAGATACTTTTGGATGACCATGGAAAACGATAGAGCCCGCTGTATCAAATGGACTCCGTTTGTATCTTGGTAGCAATTGATTACTTCACCAAATGGGTCGAAGCTTCTACACACAAAGCCATCACGAAGAGAATAGTGGCAGATATCATCCATAACAACCTAGTCTATCGGTTTGGGATACCCGAGTCAATCATCACTGACAATTAAGCCAATCTCAACATTGATCTCATAAGGGAAATTTGTGAGAAGTTTGAGAGCGTTCACCGTAACTCTACAACCTATAGACTGTAAGTGAATAGAGCAGTTGAAGCAGGCAACAAAAATATCAAGAGGATTCTATGAAAGATAGTGGACAATCATAGGAAGTGGCACGAGAAATTATCCTTCGCATTACTGGGTTATCGGGCCACCATGAGGACATCCGTTGGGGAAAAGACATACATGTTGGTGTATGGCTAAAGTTGTGATACCCGTAGAGGTCGAAATACCGTCCTTGAGAGGCATTCAAGAAGCTAAGCCGGACAACGCAGAATGGATATGGGTGAGGCAGGAGCAACTCATGCTCGTTGATGAGAAGAGAATGGATACAGTATGCCATGGTCTGCTATATCAAAATAGGATGGCTAGTGTCTTCAACAAAAAGGTGGGACCTCGTCAACATATGTCGGGGCAGTTTGTTTTGAAGAAACTATTCCCTAATCAAGAAGAACCCAAAGGAGAGTTTACACCAAATTGGCAAGGTCCTTTCGTGGTCCATCGAGTGTTTTCGGGAGGAGCTCCGATCTTGATAGATATGGACGGAAAAGTCAACATGAAGCCTATAACTCAGACGCAATCAAGAGATACTACATTTGAAGACAGTAAAGTTAGGTTTTGGTTGTAACAAAACTATGCCCGACCTGACTTCCCACGGAGGGATACATAGGCAACCCACGTAGTGTCCGGTCTCTCTCGGTCTCTCTCTCTCTCTCTCTCTCCCTCTTCTTTTGTAATAGGTAATCCGATACCATTAAGTATATACTAGGAACTACGCCATAACTTGATTTCCTTTGGAAGGAATACGTAGGCAATCCTCATCGGATTCAGTCATCTTTTGTAATTGAACTACGTCCAAGCCTGATTCCATTTGGATACGTAGGCAGTCTGAGTCAGACTCAGCCATTTCATTTTCAATCTCATCATTTTGCATCTATTATAATCGAACTATGTCTTCACCTGATTCCATTTAGATACTTAGGCTGCCTGAGTTAGGCTCGGTCATCATCACCATAATTTCCTTTATTTGTTACCCATGAACTACGTTTATACCTGATTCTGTTTCGGATACATAGGCAAACCTGAAAAGGTTCGGTCATAAACCAAGGAACAATTTTCTAACACATTAGTTTAGATTAGGACGCAATCGCAACGACAAGAATCAATGTCATCAGAAGCATCTTAGAATATCGACATCATCGGGGTAGAATCTTCCAAAAACGATGTTCGCATCTGATAATCCTAAACATGTCATAATCCGGAACGACGGCATTTTGCCATAAGATAAACGATTTTCAAAATATTTTCCTAAAAAACTATTGTTCCACTTACCGAGCTTCATGGCATAATGTCACCAAGCTCGGGGCAAAAGCCAGTACTATGGTCAACACAAACTAACACCCCCTGCTAAGAATTTTTCTTTGAATGTATGACCAACAGGATACAAGGAAATGCTGGAACATACCGGGGCAATGACGGATTCGCCACTCCCTCCAAACTATCATCTTTCTCTCATTATTCAAATTTTTCCTCATATAATTAAAAACTAACTTTCAAATCCTTTGCAGGTATTTAAGAACCAGGTCGCCGATGCAAGTGAAACATATTGTAAATAGCAAATCGTCTGCTCAACCAAGCGGATCATGTTGTATATAACGAGCCATTGGCCCCGCCAACCGGAACCATGTATATAGCAAAGCATCAGCTCAATTAATCGGAGTGCCCTATACAAATTGAGCCATCAGCTTTGCCAATCGAAGCCATGTATATAGCAAATTGTTCGTTTTGCCAACAAGAGTGTTCCACACGCCACTCCGCCACATCTGATTTTACAAGTAGATAGTCGCGAACCTCGTCACCAACATTATGCCGATCGACAACCGTAATTTAGTTGCAGTCAAGAGTATCTCTTGGACATGCTCCTTATTGTTTTTATTTTTATCTCGAATGTTTTGACATTTTTCTCATTCAGCTTACAAGCATGATTACATTTTCAAGTCAGAAACTCTAATCGTGCGGGGATACTTTATATTGGAATGTAACTTCTCATATCACGTGAAGATACATTACAAGTCAACTACTACCATCGCGCAGAGATACTCCCAACGTGAGGATAATTAACACTCCAACAGCTGCGAAACGATACACAGGTCGGCTAACAATCGAGTCAAATTCAAGTATCTCGTCGTCCTAATCCCAAATAACGGCTAGTTGACAGCCTGGCATCATCATTCCTACATCATTTACATCACATCTTAACATATCTGCATTACGATATTTGGGTATGTGTGTATTTTGATTTTGCAGGATCAGACATCACAACGTGGAACTTCTTCTTAGCAGCAAACCAAGCTGCAATGCTATGAGGGACAACAAACTCATAAGCGGGCCAAGCATCCAAGTTCAAACTCAAATACGATTAGTGGGACTCTAATTCTTCGAATCTTTCAAATCAAGCCGCAATTTAAGAGCTATCATGGGTACCAAATCTTCTGTCTTGCAGTATTGTTATAATACGATGCTGGGGAAATTCCTGCGAGCATCGCCTCCTCCAGATCATCACTCTAGAACTACATGAGGCCTGATCCTTCTTAAACCCGAGATTTGCAAGCAATTCAAAGCCAGAATTCGGTCCCAACTCTCAAAAATTATCCCGAAATCTTCCTTAACTCCTAACACTACAACTCATAATCTTGCTTAAACCCATATGTCATTTTTACAATGAATGCCTGAGGTCAGGACAAAATTGGCCCTGGTTCGATTGTTTTGCCTGAAAACTCTTTCATTGTCTCTAGTCAAAGAGGGATAGTTGTTGACGACCAATTTTGACTCTCCCTATTAAAATTAACTTATTTATACTTAATGATTTGCAATAAATATGTTTAAAATATTTTCTAATCAATAATACCTATTTTTTAAAAAAGAATTACTAATTAATAATGTTAAAATTAATAATTTGTTATTAGATAATTATAAGATATATCATACTTATTATTTTGGGATTATTAAAATAACCTTTATATACATCACATAGGTTTTATAATTAATTTAATAAGTTATTCGTTAATTTTAGTTAATTAGCCTACTATTTCAATAATTCGAAATTCATGTCACAATTTGGAAACTAAAGTTTTTTTATAAATAATTAATTAATTAAAATAATTAGTAGTGTATTTGATGATTATAATTGTTATTACATTTTTATTGAAATTATTTAAGTTCATTTAAATTAATTATCAAAGGGTTAAAAACCCAAAAGACTACAATTGTAATTTCTTAACTAAAAACGAAATGGCTATTCTTTAAATTATTTCAGCCCAAACGGACCTGATCTACTCAACACAACCCCATCTACTCCATCTTGGCGATCTAGGCCACCCTCCCTAAGCCAGTCAAACTCCGCCACGTCACCCGTCTCAATTCACTCACAAAAAAACACAGCCCATCCTGGCCGGGATTAATCTCGTTTTTTCATTTATTTTAAAAGCCTATCTCATTTTATCTCTGCCGTTGGATCAGAAGAATCCAACGGCCATCGATTTTTCCCCATAAAATTATTTTTAATGCTCCTAACTCTCAAACAATCGGAGGCGTTGATCAAATGATCCAACAGCTCTGGTTCCATCTCTTGTTTTTATCCCTAGAGACTAACCCCAACCCCAATTCCTAATTCATTTCCTCTGCTGACCCAGCCCTTTTCCCTTTCCTCTCTCTATTCTGTCAAACCCTAACCTTTCAATTCTAGAAACCTTCAAGGTTATAAGTCATGACTCCAAATCATTCCTTGTGCCTTCTTACTTCGTGAATCTCGCCGATATCTCCTTATTTCATCATATGAATTTGAAATCTCAAGTCTTATGGCTTAGACTCAAAGATGAAACTTCAAGTCTTCAAATCTTCTAGTGCTGCAATAAAATCAGAGCATGCATGAGCATCTCATTATGTTTATTCGAAACCAGAGGTCAAATGCAATGACCTCTAAATTTACGGTCTTTGTACGATGGTTTTCTCGCCTGCGACGGTTGTCTTCTACTCAAGTAAAACTCCAACGATTTCCCCTATGTTCTTCTCTGATTTTACTCCATTTTTCTCACATCATCAACTCATCGTCATCTTCCTCTATCGAATTTGAATCTGTGAAACCCTAAGGCTTCAATGGCCACTATAAATTGGGGTTTGCAATGCTTTCATGTAACAACGACCTACCACCTAACACAGCATAGAAAATAAAAGAGAATTAAAAACCCTAAAGTTCTTACTGATTTTCTTTCTTCGGTTTCTGAGTTCATACACTGTCTGGGCTTGAGTTTCAGATACAAAACGGTTAAACAAGAGGCTTTGTTTGGTTTTCTGCTCAATAGAAGGTATATGAACTAGGCCTAATCAGTCCACAAGGACTCAGGCCTAAGTTACAGTTCAAGTCGGAAGTCACTGGAGTTGTTGTTGTTCGTCTTTCTATCTGTTAGGACTACATTCCTTCAGGCCGAAACCCAGAGTCCACCCCTTTCCTCTATCGCTTTAATAAGTTTACTATTATTCTCATATGTATATAACACTGATGATATTTGATTGAATGCCATACATTATATTTTTGATTTATATTAATAACTTAGGCAAGCCCTAAAGACGTAGGTAAAGATAAAAGAAGCATTGTGACTTAATAGTAATTAATTCCAATTGCTAATTGGAATTAATTTTGGTACTCGAATTTCTATTGTTTAACTCCGCTGTTATTTTCACTAATAATTTTTCATGAAGTTTATTCGTACTAAGACAGATTTGTAAAGTCAACAGCCTTCTCTTTTTTAAAACAAGCAGAAACAGAAATAAACCAGAAATGATTTCCAAAAGCTGGCTACTTCTGCGAATCAAATATTGCTGCAATTAAGGACTATTTTAAATGGGTTGAATTCGAGTACCAAAATTTGAGAATCAATCTTTAGGTAAACCCAAGGCCTACTTCTTTAAACAACATTTATTTTACTGCAATTTTACAAGTAGACATACCATTTTATAAGATGAAGTATTTTAAACTTAGCCATATTTTACAAAGCTTGCAAACATAAGTACTATATGTATACTTCCAAATTTCTTTCAAATATTGTAAACTTTTCTCAAAGGCTTTTATAACTGAAACCTATATCCTTTTTTAAAGTATATATACTATTTTCTTTCAAAACGGTAAGCTTTAAACAAGACATAGAGTAAGCTATAAAACCTTTAAGCTCTAACTAAGCAGAATATAGGCATCTAATTCCTTACACATAGTCTAAGTCCTATGGAGCTACCTCAGGTTGATTTTAAGGGGTGACTAACACCTTCCCCTTAGAAGAACATGAACCCTTACCCAAAATCTCATCTGTTTGCTGACTAATAAGATAATGATCTTAATAATTAAATAGGTACGCTAGTACACCTTTAAATATTAGGTGGTGACTCTCTTTTATCATCAACAGGGAAATCACTAGTTGAATTTTATTTTGACTTGTGCAAAATAGGGTACAACATGAAAGACTATAACGGATCATAGAGGTAACTGGGAAAGGATCTTACAAGCTCGAAGAGATGGAAGGAAAGCCCGTAATATCAATTTGGAATGCAGTTCATCTCTAACGATTCTATTTCTAGAATCGCTGCAATTTTTGTCTCCTTCCTTATGCATGCATTGAAAACTATCTTTCTTATATATATATACTGTCATTTTTAGATGATTAAAAAAAACCCTACCTGGCTAGAATGATGAATACATTTACTATTAGCAAAATTACGGAACTTCAAGGATTTCTTAGCCATAGTCAATTAGCGTCTACCTAAAAACGGTTTTGGCACCATCAGCATCTAAAAAGAACACCCCTCATCCCTTTTACTTCCTTCAATAGGAATAGGACCACTTGTGGGAGAAAATTGCAAAAGGCCCAGCTCCCTTCAGAATAATCGAACCATCAGTGGCATATTCCACTCGCACATTAGGGGACTGCATCAAGCGGATCTTGAAGCTACAAAGAAAAAGTAAAAACCAGGAATAGACATCATAAGAAAGTCTTCAAGAATAGAGATACGACATGAAGGAATCCATCAGGATTTGATAAGCGAGACAACCCTACCTCACAACATGGGACTGAATAAGTCGTGTCTAGGAAGCTATGTACAAGGGCCATCGCCCTCTAAAAATATATCACTATGTCACGATTGGGTCATCCCTTCGCCTAACCTATGTTCTTGGGCCTCGAAGCTTCTAAAAGTTTATAATAATAACATTGCACTTTTTTATCAATTATCTTCATCTCACACTAAGGGTTTGTTCTACGGATCAATTTTACATCTGAAATGGGAAATACATTTAGTGTTGATCAGCATATTGGGACACACTAACAATAAAAAACATGTCTTGGAAAACTCACAGAACTTCCCAAAACAAGCTTCCAAAAAAACTAAAAGAAAAAAAAATGAGTAAGTACGAAAACAAACTAGTCACTAGTCACTGTAGGGGTTCATCAATGACCACCAGAGAAGGAAGAGTTCGGTGTATCTGGACGGGGATTTGGCAGAAAAGAAGCAACTAAAGGATGCAAGGGAGCAACGAAAGATGCTGGGAGAGTACCTGGAAGCGGGACAGCCTGGGAGGTTGAGTGGATGTCAGTCGCCCCTTCACCCATATTTCCATATGGCTCAGCAAGCTCCAAATCATCCCTGGAGGAGTAATTATCGATGCCATCATGTCCAGCTTCAATTGAGCGGCTCTCCATGATTTGTTTGCCTCATCTACCCCTTTATCTAGGTGTAGATTTTCATTTTCATGAATCCACCTGAGCATTTTGAGACGGCGACTTCAAAAACATGGCATGCTCGGTAAGCTCAGCATGATTTTCACTATCCCTCAAGTCAGAAACAGTCTTATCTTTCTCGCAGCCAAGCCTATCCACCTCGACCCGCAAAGCTCCAAGTTGTTCCTCGAGACACCTTCCCTTTTCTTTTACACTAAGAAGATACGACACAAGGACGTCACATTGTCCTGAGACTAGATCCAAGAGGGACAACTTCTAACCAAGTATTAGTTCGAGCCTAGACACCATTTTGGCTGACCGGGTAAGCTCAAACCTCATCCGCTCAAATATTTCCTCCATCCTCTTTGCTCGGGACTCATTAACCGCCCTCTCTAAGCGATCTTTCTTAACCTCAACCCTAGTCGCCTCCACTAGACACCTCAACTCCAAAACCTCCGATTCATAGCGGCTGATCCGTTCCAAAACCTATGAAGATATCAAGTAGGCCTGCATTAAAAAAAAGGGAAAAATACTTTATCTACAAATGTGGAAGGAATTGTAGCATAATGTGCAATGAGAATAAATCATACACATAGAGTGTAAATCGTCATATCATTCATGAAAGATGAAATGGGCATCCCATCCAAACCCCACACATCTTCTCCTTCAGGAACCTCTGTCGCAACACAAATTCTACCGGCACTTTTGGAAGGTCCATTATAGGAAGGAATCAGAGCTACGGGGACGGCAGACGAACAAGGTAGTTCCGCGGTCGTAACAAGGGTCGATGATGCCAGAACATTAGGAACTCCCAGGGAAACTTTCGCCCGAGGAAACTACCCTCCGAGCTCGCCAAGGATTTAGCCTCCTCAATGCCAGTAAGAATGGGGACATTATCTCATGAAGGACTATCCCCTAAATTGGACCGAGTCCGTCTCCGAGGCAAAATGGCAGGAGTAGTCACCGAAGCAGCAAACTGAGAGCCTTTATTGCTCGCCGAGCTTCCAAGAGCTCCTTATTTCTTTCTATAATGGAGTTGGGAGGGATATCCACCAAATCCCGGGTCAGAGGTATTCTCACTGGAATACCTACATATAGGATGATAAATTTTGTTACAAAAAAATCTATGATAACCTCTCACTCGTGAAGGGTCTGTAAAAAGACCAAGAACATACCAGGCTCGTGGCCCTCTACCCCAAAATTCTCAGAAATATGCATCCAGAACCTCTCCGGCATAGGGGAGAAAGATAAAATCTTCCCGACGAATTTCTTAACATTAGGCGCCAACCCAAGTGAAGTAAGAACAACTACAGTTCAAAATTTAAATAAGGTAAAAAGCAAAAAAGGAAGTTTTAAAAGAAAGGTAACGTGCATACACTTATCATTTTACTTTCCTAGAAATGACTTCCTCGCAAGCCACAAAATGGTCATGTCAGCCTCTATCATGGCCATCTTCAGTTCTACTACTTTTCGAGTGCTCCGGCTAGAAAGCATAATGATACTTCTCCAGTATAACTTCGAGTAATATAAATTAAGGAGGTGTTGAAGAGTGAAGCCCACACCATCCAAGTTTGATAAATGGTGGAAGCAGGCTACTGACCGCCAAATTATCGGTCCAACCTGGGCCAGACTGATGTTGAAGTTCCATCATAGATCCCAAATTTTGGGATTAATCGGAGGTTTATACTTCAAAGTAAAGGGGTAGGTGTACTGGGATATATCACCTTCTCTAGAACTTGATATACGCTAAGAGTCCAAGGGCACTTGAACATCTAAATCTTCCAAGCCATATTCTTCCTTCAACAAAGGGAGATGTTCGGGGCACACCAAAGAGGAAAGAATATCCACAGGGCATGTGGTATTGTTCCATAGACTACCATATGTCCAAGTGTCAACTCCCTTGGCAAAACATCGTATACTGTGGGATCAACTTCCTTTTTCGCTCGTTTGGTGGAAGAAGCTTTAACAACCGTTTTCTCTTGCTTTGGGCGGACTCCGCTGCTTCTTTGGAGAGATTCGGTGTCAAAGAGGATAAAGCCTCTAACACAGCAGCAACAACATTATTGATCTCTTGTTTAAACACAAAGTGCAAAATGTAAAGAAGCAACTGAAGAAACATAAAAGCAATAACATCAATTGTGTATATTTATAGGCAAACAACAAAGCCTAGAATCTTTAGAATTAAGCTCGCATCAATTACTAAAAGTACTCATCATTGCTTAGAAAACTGCTATCAGTAAGAGAGCCTATGAAATTTGGCCACGTGTCAAGAACATCAATAGGAGACTATGCATGTCTCTCATCAATCATAAGTTAAATCACCATCATCTTAGGAATATTAAAAAGCAATCTTTCTCGCTAAGAAACCTGCCAAGATTTTTTCTGTTAGAAGTTTTCTATTTTTTTGGACACTTTCTATGAAGCACCCGAAAAATAAGGGAGATTACGATATCCGTAAAAGAAGCTTATTTGATGTCTAAATCTATGTGTTCGTATAACCGATTTAATTGATGGCCAGATCTTAACGGGTATAGCTTGGTGGAAGATACTACCGATAAGTTTCCATAACACGCACCTAAGATCGAAAACTATTCAAAAATATCAGAGTCAGCAACATGCCCTTTTCATAAGTTGCCATACCCGACACCTAGAATGGGGACTGTTCAAAATGATCGCAGTCAACAACAAACTCTTAAGTTGCAATACTCGACACCTAGGACCATGGATTGTTCGAAAGACCTTAGTCGGCAATCAATAAGTTACTATCTGACACCTATGACCGGGAACTATTTGAAAAATTGCAGTCACCTCATATATCTGCAAAACTACAATTCTTCTAACGCAAATAAACATTCTCGAACAAAAAATACTTGTTGATATTTTCGAATAATTCATATCGTAAAAATAAGAGGATACGTCCTCTTTGTAGGAGTCGAAAAACGTAAGAATCCTTGTAAGTTATTCTTAAATGGTTTTCACAAGTACGCGATAAATTCATTTAGACTTATCCTATAAGACTACAACAATCATGATATGTAAGTATGTAAAAATTAAAGCAAAAAGGTATAAATAAAATTGCTATTATAAAAGGCACAAATGACCCATCATTCAAAAAACGTTTACAAGGGAGATGTTAGAGAACCCCATATTCTCGGCAGGGATAATTGGGAGGAAGAAGAAAGAGATGAAGAAGGATCAATTGTAAGAACTTAAGACAAAGGTTACGCTTCAAGCACCCTCATCCCCAAGGACTTCATCAGGGGCCTAGCCCTCATCCTCTTCTTCTCATTCATTCCCGGATTCTTCGGAGTCACCTGAGGCAGAGGAACTTGAACTCTTTTCTACATCTATAAGAGCATCTTGCCTTGCAATATATTCATCCTAGGAGAAATACCCGGAACAGATTTCATTAAGGACCTTCGTGTCGGCAAGCAAGTAGGCGTAATTTTCATCTTTTTTCGCCTCTTCTTTAATCTCTTTTAGTTCTATAGCAGCGCTAATCCATTAGGCCCAGAATGTGTTCCTCTCTGCCTTTAAGAGTTCTAATTTGCTTGTAAGCTTAACCACTTTTGTGGATAGCATTTGGCACCGATCCTTTATGGCTTGGATCTCAGAGATATCTCGGTTCCATTCCTCCATACAACGTAGGTGATGATCTTCTTTCCTTTTGATGTCAATCTTGAATCTTTGCACCTTCTGATCCAGCTCGCGAAATTGGCAGGAGAACTCAATCACCAAAGTCTCTTTCTCCTGCTACAACCGGCCAACCCTCCTGGAAGCTTCTTAGGCCTTTGCGGACAAAGCTTCCCTCTTTATATTCCTCTATGCCAAGGCTTGTGTCAACCTATTTATCTTGCGCACATCAAACAATGTCGCTTGTCGCAATTATATTATAGAGCTCTGTGGCCACCATGTTAACTTACCAAAAGCAGACTCTTAGAAAAGCATGGAAACAAGAATCAACAAGAAAAAAAAGATATTCAGGCCTATACCTTAAATTGTGAATGCGCCACATGATTAGCAAGGGCCGTCGTTGAAGCCATCTCTATGTACTCCTGCTCCAAGGACCCGATGAAACCTTTGAACAATGGAGCCATTTTTGAGTCTCTAGAAGATGTTCATATCAATAGGGATTTCTACTAACAACATTCTTCTAAGGGAGGTGGATTCTTTAGACTCCGAATACAAAGGCACCTTAAGCAGACATTCAAAGTAAGGGTCTACGCCCTCCCTATCAGAGTCATGTTCCAGAAGTCATAACCCTCTCAAAAGTGGCCGCTTTGCAAAAATGTTTGATCGGAGGTATCAAATTTTCCCCCTCATCTACCATCGGCTCCTTGCCGGATCTTTGCCCTAAGAGCACCTCCAGCAAGTCATCATCCTCAACCAGAACAGTCGGAGGGTTGGACGAAAGTAGAAGTCCCACTTCCTCATATTTATTTCGTAGATGGGAAAGGGAACCTGGGGTCAGGACTCGGGGATTGTCCCCCCCCCCACATTCTCTTTAT
>AWOL01S0036702.1:25209-59201 GCA_000715115.1 Nicotiana otophora | reverse complement strand
TGGGGTTTCTTTCTGTAATTAGAATTGTACCATAAGTGGAACTCCTCTACTATATAAAGGGGGTTCTAATCATTTGTAGAGCACGTTTTGACAGACACAAAAAGTAATATAATTCTCTTTATTGTTCTCACCATTGTTATTCAGCTTGTTATACTTTCATAGTTCTTGCATCAACCAGATCAAGGGTATCCAAACTCAAGGGCTGAGTTTCATTCTAATACTGGTTTGCTTTACTTTATTGTTAATTTCTATTACTCATCATCACATTTATCAATTGGTATTAGGTGAAATCACGTGTCCTTAGAACCATATTATAAGTTTAATTGCTATCCAATTTTAAGGGTAAACAATCACCACCTTCTTTTTGTCGGTAAAGTATTGCTATGTAGTAGACTAGAGAGTAAGTAAGTAACAAAAAGTTACTAGTAGATAAAAACTGACCTTGGGAATCTGTTGTTCTTGACAGCCTTCTGTCCATATTTCCTCCATCTATAACCATCATCCAGAANGTTAATTAGCTAATCATGGGGTTTCTTTCTGTAATTAGAATTGTACCATAAGTGGAACTCCTCTACTATATAAAGGGGGTTCTAATCATTTGTAGAGCACGTTTTGACAGACACAAAAAGTAATATAATTCTCTTTATTGTTCTCACCATTGTTATTCAGCTTGTTATACTTTCATAGTTCTTGCATCAACCAGATCAAGGGTATCCAAACTCAAGGGCTGAGTTTCATTCTAATACTGGTTTGCTTTACTTTATTGTTAATTTCTATTACTCATCATCACATTTATCAATTGGTATTAGGTGAAATCACGTGTCCTTAGAACCATATTATAAGTTTAATTGCTATCCAATTTTAAGGGTAAACAATCACCACCTTCTTTTTGTCGGTAAAGTATTGCTATGTAGTAGACTAGAGAGTAAGTAAGTAACAAAAAGTTACTAGTAGATAAAAACTGACCTTGGGAATCTGTTGTTCTTGACAGCCTTCTGTCCATATTTCCTCCATCTATAACCATCATCCAGAATATCCACTTGACTCCTTGTTTGAAAAGCATATCTCGGTTTTTTAATCCTCTTCTCACCTTTATTCTTCTTATCCGATCTCACCTCGTTCTGATCATTAGAGTTATATGGAATGCTATTTGTGTGATCAGTAACACCACTGGAGCTTGGAGCTTCCATGCTTGCCATTAGCCCCAAAAACCCGCTCGATTTCTTATTGTCTTGGGTTAATTCAGCTTCTTTTGCATGAGATTTGTTGTTCATCATATTCATTAGTGACAACTGATCAGACGACGAAGAAGAATAATTTGGAAAAATATGTCGATAATTCTCCATCAAGGTAAATGAACTGTGTGATAAATTAAGGGAGGAAGTTGTGAGGAATGGAACTGTGGTGTACGTTGTTTTGAAGGCGAATTTATCATTAAAGAGTTTGGACTAGTGTGGCGGCTAGCTAGGTTCAGCATATTTTATCTTATTGTATTTTTTTAATGTCATAAACGACACGTAATAATGTCATCTTTAGTGTAAAATGAAATTAATACCATTTCATTCTTTTAGCATAATCTCTATACGATAGAGGAAGGTAGAACATTCAAAGTATCACGCTGATAGCGGGAGCTACCCTAAAGTTATTCATTACTTTTTGTCTTTGCCTTTTTGATCCTGATCTTTACTTAAATTTCTCGTTAACGTTTTATATATGTTAATAAAATTTCCAAGTAGCGATTATCAAAATATTTACTCCCTCTGTTTCAATTTAGATGAGATAGTTTGATTCGTCACGAAGTTTAAGAAGAATTTCTTTTTTTGAAACTTGTGGTCTTAAAAACTTTGTGGGGTCATAATATTTGTGTGATTGTAAAAATTTCTTATTAAGGGTAAAATGGATAAAATGAATAGTTTAAAGTTGAATTATTTTCAATTGTAGAAATGTGTCATTTTTTTAGTCATATTATAATAAAAAAAGTGCGTCATCTAAATTGAAATAGAGAGAGTAATAATTTACAGTTTTTTCCCTCTCTTACGGTAATCGATATTTACGATCAAAAGTACAGTATTTTATTTTGAAATATAAAGTGTGAAAGTATAATCTAGTGCACGCTCTCTATTTGGTCACTCAAACGATGAATGTGACTCCTATCTTTAAAGCTTAAGAGGTGATTATTACATTTAGATTCTTCAAACAATTGGCATGTTTGTAGCATGTATATATACATGCATGTATACACATGTACTGTGATGAAGGGCGTTGAACCATTCCCTTTTCAGGGTTAATTGGTTTTATGGCCCATTATATTTTTTTTTGATTTTGTATTAAATTTCCCAAGAGATTTTTATTTTTGCGCAGAGAAGATCTGAAAATAAAATATAATTTTTTTTCAGGTATTGTTCATTCTAATCTAATTGTAAAGAATTATGTTGAACTATTCTTCTTTTGAGTATAAATCTTGTACGCTAATGTATATTATTCACGTGTATGATGGGAGCATGCATGAGCACAAAAGTTTATGACATCTTTGCTGATCAAAAGTTACCAACCATCTCTAGTCCTTTAACTTTTTCCCGGTCAAAGCACATGTGCTCGAGAGACTATTTTAAGTCTAGAATGTGACGTTCTATAAAGTTTAGCGAAGAAAAGAAAAAGAATGGTAGTAATGAAAATTCAAGAAGTCTAGAACTTAACTGTGGAGTAGCAACTCTGAATTTAAATGTTTAAATGCAAAACTCGTAGATGATTTATAGGCTGCATTGAAAATATGGTACATCAACGAAATAAGATATTTAGCATGAAAGTAGTAACTAAAATTTTAATACATGGAATATATAGAAAAACATAAAGCAAATTTTCTTATAGAATAAGAGGTTGAGTAATGGAGGCAAAAGTGTTTAATACTGTTCAAAATTAGTAATTTAAAGAAGTCTAAAAAACCAAAGTATCTCTAACAGAGAAAACTAAAATCTGGAGCTCAAAAAATTACTTTAGACCCACCATTTAGACGTTTGTGTTGATACGAAAGTAAATTATGTTTTTTGAGTATTTCGTTAAAAGTTGTCAAATTTTCTTGTTATTGACTGTCTGCTCACTTCTTCTTCTTTGTCTTGGTTCGATTGTTTGCTTAGTACGAGCAATCTTAAGATTGAAGTTATTTCATCTAAATTCTTTCTAAAATTACCATTTCTAGAAAATCGAAGGAGCCGCCCTATGAGAGAAAGTTGAAACTGATAAAACACCATTATCGATTAAGGAAATTAAAGAAAGAAAATCTCTAGAAGCATAGATTAATATTAGTCAGTCAAACTATCTAAGAAGCCACCAACCCCAATGGTATTAAAATATTCTTTTGGAACTTCTTCTTTTTGTTTTTCAATATAACGAAGCTAATGTGAACTGGAAAATTACCAGGAATTTAATGTACGTGGAAAGTTGCAACTTACTAACTGTTGTTAGTCCAAATGTGTGGACTATATTCATTCCACCAACGTGTTGCTTTTATTTTTCTGGGTCGTTACTACTTCCTCCATTCACTTTTACTTGGCATGTATACTAAAAATATATTTTTATTTTTACTTGTCACTTTATGCATATCAAGAGAAAGACAAATTTGTTTTCCTGTTATACCTACAGTATTTATTACTCATTTCAAATCATTTACTCAAATCCAATAAAATATGCATCAATTAATATGGGTATCATAGTAAATTATGTATTTTATTTATTATTTTTTAAGGTGCGTGAAAAGTCAAAACGTGTCAAGTAAAAGTGAAAGGAGGGAGTATTTATTTTCTTTGGGGAGGAGGAGAGAGGGGAATGTATTTAGGTTTGTCTAGATTTCATTGAATTTGACTGAAATTGAGGGCCGGCTTAACCCTAAAGCCATCAAAGTAGTGGCTTTAGGCCCCAACAAATTAAAGCCCCAAGATTAATTATATATATAATATAAAAAATTATATATTTATTTTTAGTGAAAAATAAATTTTTGCAATCATATGTTGTTAATTTTAATCAACCACTACGTCCATATTTTCAGAGTTTATACTATGTACTATTTAAAAATATTTAATGTAATTATGGTTGAAAATAGTAAGCAATTAAATTTATAGTTACTTCCTATCTTAATTTTGTCTAATGCATTTGAACTTAAATCATTCTTGCTTATAACTTTGGCGTTGTAAGATTTTTTCAATTCTTTGAATGTCATTTTAAATATTTTCAAGCTCAAGCTAACTAGATTATTAAATGATTAGATGAGAAAATATAATGTCTCATAGTCTGTTTCTCCTAAAAGCTTGGTCAAACACCTCAACTTATTCTTAAAAAGAGTACTTTGGGGGAGAAAACATTTTGCCCTTGGAGAAGATTTGACAAACAAGCTATTAACCTTGAATATCTTTTAAATCATAATGATCTATAAAATTGATGGTTTTACCAATTTTTGAAATTGAAAGTAATATTAAAAGTTGTACAAGTAAAAGATGACACTCTAATTTGCATATGCGAAGTCTTAATTATATTTTTTCAAATGTTTCTACTGCTTATAGAATTATTCAATTTTTTTTCTAATAGTTCCCTCAATTGAAAAAAGTTGTAAACTAAAATCAATAAGATTTAACTTAAGACTAACAATATCTCATAAGATTTGTACGTACTGACCATATTGTTAAGTGAAAAAAATTAATTACCCAAATATAATTAAAATCCTTTCATTTTAGGAAGCTATAAGAATAAACATCAAATAAAATATATAAAAATTTTACTAAGAAATCTAGGGCCTCTTTTAAGTTTTGGCAGTTGGCCACAATTAGACTGACCCGCCACTAAGTAATACTCCATCCGTTTCAAATTAGATGAGCTACTTTCCTTTTTAGTCTGTTTCAAATAAATGACACATTTCTAAATTTGGAAATAATTCAACTTTAAACTCTTCATTTTATCCATTTTGCTCTTAATGAGAAACTTTTAGAACCACACAAATGTCATGGCCCCACAAAACTTTTATCCCTTAAGTTTTTAAGACCACAAGTTTTAAAAGTCTTTTTTTTTCTTAAACTCCGTGCCAAGTCAAAATACCTCATCTAAATTGAAACGGAGAGAGTAATAATCTGAAAATAGTCATCGTACGTAAATCATAAGCAAAAATCTAAGTTCTATTAACCGACGATTTAAAATATATTTATATCATTAGGTCATTTAAAGTGTACGTATAAATAACTTTATTTAGTGGGTAACTTAAAATAAATAATAACTAAAGTTATTATAATATATTAGATTGTATTGATAATTTTAAATTATTTTATACTGTGTACATAATTTAAAACCGTATTCCAGTATGATGATTCGCGCCTTTTTCTCTCTGCAAGAATGAATTAAAAACTAGAGTTTTAAACAATATTTTGATGAACATCAATCAAGACAATGTCAGGGAGACTAAGATAAGTGTGCATCTGGAAATGCAAGTTAAGGAAGAAATAATCAAAATATTGTTTGAGTACAAAGATGTCTTTCCATGGTCGTTTGACGATATGCCAGGATTAAGTACTGATTTGGTAGTTCATATATTGCCAACTAATCCTGCATTCCCTCCTGTCAAGCAAAAGTTAAGAAAGTTCAAGACTGACATGAGTGTGAAGATCAAAGAAGAAATCAGAAAGCAACTTGGGGCAAGGGTCATTCGGGTCACTCAATATCTCACTTAGTTAGCTAACGTTGTGCCAGTACCAAAGAAAGATGGTAAGACCAGAGTATGTGTTGATTATCGTGATCTTAACAAGGTAAGCCCAAAGGATGATTTTCCATTTCCGAACATCCACATTCTGATTGATAATTGTGCCAAGCATGAGATCGAATCTTTTGTGGATTGTTACGCGGGATACCACCAGATCCTGATGGATGAGGAAGATGCAAAAAAAAAAGTATTCATCACACCATGGGGGACATATTGCTACCGGGTAATGCCATTTGGTTTGAAGAATACTGGTGTAAGGCCCCGTAAAATTGTTTTCCTAAAAACTCGGGTTCCGTGATGCCAAAGTAGGCGTAGAGATTAATAATAGTAGAAATTCTAAGCTCGCCCCGGTTCGGACTTTTTGGATTGATCCATCAGCGAGAGGATCGGTTTGGCGGTGTACAAACTTGAGCTACCACACGAGATGTCATTAGTGCACCCGATATTCCATGTGTCTATGTTGAAAAAGGTAGTTGGAGATCAAGCCAGCTATTGTGCTGGTTGAGACCATTGAGGTTAATGAAGAATTGTCATATTAAGCGATTCCAGTTGCCATTCTAGATAGGCAAGTCCGAAAGTTGAGGAATAAAGAAATTGCCTCCGTGAAAGTGTTATGGCGAAACCAGCAGGTTGAAGAGGCCATGCGGGAGGCCGAGGAAGAGATAAAGAAAACGTATCCTCACTTGTTTAAATAGTTGTGTAATCCTTTCTTTTTTGAACCTGTCTCCTAAGAATTTTATATCACTTGTTCAGTTAATGTAAAGATTCTCCTTTTGATTATATGTTGTTTACATGAGGCCACGGTTGGTGTGGTTATGAGTTATGCTATGTCGTTAGGTTCCATACATGTTTGTAAGATGTTTTTCTGGGGCTCTCTGACAGGTGGATAGGCCTAGTTATAAATGAAACTCTGGCGAAATATTTGAGAATTTAGAGAGTTATTTAATTTGGGGTTGCTAGTGTAGGATATGTTAACTGAGTTGCACAAGGTGCTAATAATGGACTCTGATCCTCATTCGAGGACGAATGATCTTAAGTGGGGGAGGATGTAAGGCCACGTAAAACTTTTTCCTAAAAACCCGGGTTTGGACTTTTTGGATTGATCAGTGCGCTGGGAGTTGAAGGAAAATGTTGGGAAGAAGTATGCATTTCTGCGGCCATTCTGCGGCCGCAGAACCGCTCTGCGGACCGCAGATTGGTCGCAGAGGGGAAGATTTCTGGGGCATTTTGATGCCCAATTTCGTGGCCGTCTAGCATTATTTCCCACCACAAGACCCTCAATATGCAGTCAGACCACCCCCAATACCATGTTCACCATGCACAATCATATACTCAACCCCCTCCTTACCCGTAATGGCGTGCACCAGCTCCACAAAACTCTTATCCCCACCCACAACCCTGCCGAAACACTACTGGTCCGAACTTTCGACCTGGGCCTGAGTATAAAAGAGAAAGGCAACAAAGGGAAGAGGCCTTCATCCCTCTAGGAGAGTCCTATGCCAGTTTGTTTCAAATGTTGAGGCAATTGGACGTGTTGAGGCCGATTGAGGCAAAGATACGAAATCCACCCCCAAAGCACCTTGATTATTCTTTGAGGTGCGCATATTATTCTGATGCCCTGGGCACGATATAGAGTAATGTTGGCATTTAAAAAGAGCAATACAAGAGCTTATTGATACAAATCAAATTGTAGTCCAAAGCCCGGATGCACCAAACATCAACCAAAATCCTTTGTCAGCCCATGCAGAGACACACATGATTGAAATAGTTCGTAAGGATGGGGAGTACGGGAATTCTTCCAAGTCCTTCATGATGATTCGTGGTAGTGAAGGTAATTCGGTTAAGGCTCTAGACTCTACAAAAGCAATTCCCTTTACAGTTGAGGGGTGATAGAGAAACTAAGCATACTCAATTTGAAGCCACCTGTGTTGGTCGTGAAAGGGCCTTCGAAGGATATTGGGGGAAGTCAGGATAAGCCAAAAGTGGTTGTGCCAGGGATCCCGAGCAAGCTTGTCATAGTCTTGAAGGGGCTCTTATCACCCCTATTGTTATTAAGCCAGTGACGCAGTTTCCAGTGGTTGAAACAAAGGTTGTCCCGTGGAATTACAAACAAGTGATAGTGACATATAAAGGGAAAGAAGTGGAGGAAGAAGTCAATGAAACCGGAGGACTAACTCGTTCTGGGAGGTGTTTTACCCTAGAATAATTGAGGAAGACCAGGCCATTCAAGGATAGCCAAATGCTAGTAAAGAAGCCGGTCACCGAAGAAGAGGCTGAAGAGTTCCTAAAAACGATGAAAGTGCAAGACTATTCCATTGTGGATCAATTAAGGAAAACACCGGGTCAGTTCTCTCTTTTTTATTTACTGATACATTCATACGAACACCGCAAAGCCCTGATGAAGATTTTGAATGAGGTACATGTTCCTGACAAGATCACAGTGAATCACTTGGAAAAGATTTCTAACAAGATCTTCGAAGCAAATATGATCACTTTTTCAGATGATAAACTTCCTATGGAGGGTACATAACACAATCGAGCTCTTTATCTCATGGTGAATTGCTAGTATTCTGTTGTCTCAAGGGTACTGGTTGATAACGACTCTAGTGAAAATATTTGCCCTTTGTCTACTTTACAAAAGTTGAAGATTGGCACTAAACGAATCCACATGAACAGTGCATGTGTTCAAGGCTTTGATGGGGGAGGGAAATATATTGTTGATGATATAATGCTCGAATTGTCGATATGGCCAGTTGAGTTAACTATGGAATTTCAAGTGCTAGATGTGGTGGTCTCCTACAATCTGTTGTTGGGCAGGCCTTGGATACACGTGGCTAAGGCAGTCCCGTTTTCTCTGCATCAAATGGTAAAGTTCGAATGGGACAAGAAATAAATAATTGTGCACGGTGATGAGGACATATCTACTTATAATGACTCGTCTATTCCATTTATTGAAGCTGAAGATGATAAAGGACCTTGGGTTTACCAAACTTTCAAAATAGTGTCTGTCGAGAAGATTCCTGAGGGAGAATGCATTCCAGGTCCGAGGCTACCCTTCACGTCCGTCATAGTAGCAAATGAAATATTGAAGAATGGTTTTGTGCCGGGTAAAGGTCTAGGTTCAACACTATAAGGTATTGTGCATCCTGTCTGCCTACGTGAAAATTTAGGTACATTTGGTTTGGGATTCACGCCCATATAGAAGGACGTAAAAAGGGCTAAAAAGCAGAAACAGAAGGTATGGTTGCTTCCCAAGATTGTTCCACACATCTCCAAGTCTTTTGTCAAGCCAGGGGTCGCAAAGCATCCGATATCATTAGTCCCGAAACCTGTAGTCGATGTTGATGAAGAGCTGATCAAGAGGTTTCAGAGTCTGTTTGATGAAGTTAATATGGTGGAAATTGGAGAAGGTTCTAGTAACGCAGATGTGCAGCTCGTTAGGCCAAATGTGAAGCTTAGCAATCGGGAAGCTACTCATCTCCCCACCCGGAAGGAGTTTTAGTAGTTTGCTTTGTTTTCCTTTTTGTTATCTGTGTTATTCCAGGGTTGTAATCTAGATTTTTAGTTTCACTTGTTTTGATGTTCAGACCCTTCTGTCCTTTTATTTTCAATGAAATGCAATATTCCATTTTCCGTTATTCCTAATAGTGCTTCATTTTGTCTTTCTTTTGTACAGTTCTTTTTATGCTGGTTCTAATGACATGACATGCATGAGGAATTTTCAGCCAAGTCTTAAAAGCCAGTCTAATCTCAAAATAATGATCCAAGAAGTAGAATATGATGAAGAAGCGGCATTTGGGGTCTACTATTCCTGCTCAGACTGCACCAGTTCCTACACCTACTAAGGGTTCAATGGTCCCTCCAACTGATATTCTAATTCCACCTCAAGCTTCTGGTCCCGCTATTTCTGATGGGGATCTTAGGGGAGCTATACAGATGTTGGCTCACATAGTGGCCTCCCAGGCCTAGAGATCAAGTGTTGCACATACTTCTTCTAGTCAGCCAGGGGATTCCGCTAGTTCCAGGGTGAACATGTTTCTCCAGTTGGATCCTCCAGTGTTCATAGGTACTGATCCTCATGGGGAGCCCCAGTACATTGATGAGATGCACAAGACTCTCCAAGTTATGCATGCTACTGAGACGGAGGGAGTGGAGTTGGCCTCCTACCGCCTAAAAGGGGGGGCCTATTCTTGGTTTGAGATATGGGAGAAGTCCCGTGCAGAGGGGAGCCCTCCGACGAGGTGGAGTGAATTCATCGATGCGTTTATGGATCATTTCTTGACTTCCGGGACTCAGGCGACCCGTGCCGCTGAGTTTGAGAGCCTGAAGCACGGTAGCATGAATGTGTGGGAGTACCATATGGAATTTGCGCGCCTGTCCAAGTATGCTATTCACATGTTGCCTACTGTGGAAGCTAGAGTGCGCCAGTTTGTGCAGGGCCTTATCCCCTTGGTTATTAATGAGGCTTCTACGGCTTCCTTGAATTCTGATATGAACTATAGAAAGATGGTGGCATTTGCTCGAGCTACAGAGGATCGCAAGCTTAAAAATAAATGGGAGCGTGAGGGTAGCAGCAAGGCCCGGACCGCGAGAAACTTAGGTGGTTCTTATGGTGGTGCTCGGTCGGCATTTAGAGGAGGGTCATCAGGGCCATCTAAGTCATTCGCTCTGTTTGCGATGAGTGCACCACCATCCGGGCCCAGTCAGGGCAATATGGGACCCCACCAGTAGGGTTAGCCTAGAGGGAGATTCCAGTAGCAGCGGAGGCCCCCATGCCCTTAGTGTGGGAGGATGGACTTTGGGGTATGCTTCATGGACCTACCTATATGCTACGGGTGCGTTTGAAGGGGTCACATTCAGAGGGATTGCCGCTCGTCCCACCGGCTCATGGGCAGATGTGCGGCGTATCCAGCTAGCTCTGGAGCTACTACATCCACAATACTTCCTCTAGCTCTAGGCACCCCAGCAACCGTAGGGCATGGTGCAACTAGTGGTGATGCACAATGTTCGGGAGGACCCAGCAGATTTTATGCTATGCAGAGGCATTGGGATTCAGAGGCTTCTCCAAATGTTGTCACATGTATATTGACTGTCCAATCCCATGATGTATATGCTCTTATTGATCCCGATTCCACTTTGTCACATGTCACTCCTTATGTTGCTATGGAATTTGGGATAGAACCGGAACAACTTCATGAGTCGTTCTCTGTATCTACTCCGGTTGGTGAGTGTATTATGGCTGCACGGGTTTATAGGGATTGTGTTGTCATGGTGCGTGGTCGGGATACCCTGGCCGATCTTCTAAAATTGTGGATGGATGATTTTGCTGTAATAATGGAGATGGACTGGCTTTATTCATATTTTGCTAAGCTTGATTGTCGAACCACGACCGTTAGGTTTGAATTTCCAAATGAGTTAGTGATTGAATGGAAGGGGGAGGATGTGGTACCGAAGGGTAGGTTTATTTCCTACCTTAAGGCCATGAAGATGATTAACAAGGGGTGTTTCTACCATTTGGTCCGGGTTACAGACACCGATGTTGAGGCACCTACACTTGAGTCCGTGCCTGTTGTGAATGATATTTGGAGGTCTTTCCAGATGAGCGCCCTGGGATCCCACCAGACATGGAGATGGACTTCGGGATTGATGTGATTCCAGACACGCATCCTATATCTATTCTACCCTACATAATGGCACCGACAGAATAGAAGGAACTAAAAGAACAATTGAAGGACTTGCTCGAGAAGGGTTTCATCCGACCGAGTGTGTCATATTGGGGCGCAGCGGTTCTCTTCGTAAAGAAGAAAGATGGGTCACTGAGAATGTATATTGACTATCAGCAGCTCAACAAGGTCACGATCAAGAATAAGTACCCATTGCCAAGGATAGATGACTTGTTTGATCAATTGTAGGGTGCTTAGTATTTCTCCAAGATTGATTTAAGATTCGGGCATCACCAATTAAAGATCAGGATGCAGGATATTTCGAGAATAGTTTTAATGACCCGGTATGGGCACTTTGAATTTTTGGTAATGTCTTTTGGGCTAACAAATGCCCCGGTAGCTTTCTTGGATCTACATAAATTTCAAGAATAGCTTCAAGCCTTTAATTGACTCATTCGTGATAGTGTTTATTGATGATATTCAGGTATATTCAGGAAGTCAGGAGGACCATGCCGATCATCTCAGGGCAGTTCTACAGACTCTACATTAACACATGTTGTATGCAAAGTTTTCGAAATGTGAATTTTGGCTTGAATCTGTTACATTCTTGGGGCATGTCGTCTCCAGAGAAGGAATTAAGGTTGATGCTCAGAAGATTTCAGCGGTGAAGAATTGGCCTAGACCTACTACCCCGACTGAGATTCACAGTTTCTTGGGCTTAGCTAGATATTACGGGAAGTTTGTGGAGGGTTTCTCTACTCTTGCCTGTCCGTTGACTAAATTGACGTAGAAGGCGGTTAAGTTCCAATGGTCAGATGCTTGTGAAATAAGCTTCTAGGAGTTTAAATCAAGATTGACTACGGCAGTGGTGTTGACCCTACCAGAGGGTACAGATGGGTTTGTGGTAAATTGTGATGCTTCAAGAATTGGACTTGGGTGTGTATTAATGCAACATGGCAAGGTTATAGCTTATGCTTATAGGCAACTCAAGAATCATGAAAAGAACTATCCAACACATGACTTAGAGCTTGCAGCGATGGTCTTTGCGTTGAAGATTTGGCGTCATTATTTGTATGGGATCCATGTCGATGTATTCACGGACCATAAGAGCCTTCAATAAATTTTCAAATAGAAGGAATTGAATCCGGGGTAGAGAAGATGGCTGGAGTTACTCAAGGATACGACATCGATATTCTATATCATCCGGGGAAGGCTGATGTTGTAGCTGATGCTCTTAGCTAGAAATCAATGGTAGTTTGGCCCACGTGGAGGCATATCAATGGCCGTTGGCCAAGGAGGTTCATCGGTTGGCTATTTTGGGAGTTCGCCTTGCGGATTCCAGTGAAGGAGGAGTGATTGTGCAAAATAGAGCTGAATCATTGCTTATGGTGGAAGTCAAGGACAGGCAATACAATGATCCATTGTTGGTGCAATTGAAGGAGGGGATTCATAAACATAAGACAGTGGCCTTTTCTCTTAGCATGGGTGATGGTACAATAAGGTACCAAGGGCGTCTATGTGTTCCAAATGTAGATGGTCTCTGAGAGAGAATCGTGATCGAGGCTCACACTTCGAGGTATTTCATGCACCCAGGCTCTACAAAAATATATCATGATCTTAGGGAGGTCTACCGGTGGAATGATATGAAGAGGAATGTAGTGGACTTTGTGGTGAGATGTCCAAATTGTCAGCAAGTGAAGGCCGAACACCAAAGACCCGGTGGGTTGGCACAGAACATAGAAATTCCAATGTGGAAGTGGGAAATTTTTAATATGGACTTTGTGGCAGGACTACCTCGCACTCCTTGTAAGTTTGACTCGATTTGGGTAACTATGGACCAATTCACGAAATCAGCACACTTTTTGCCGGTTAAGGCTACCGACACAGTGGAACAATATGCTCAGTTGTATATCAAAGAAATTGTCAGGTTGCATGGCACTCCTGTTTCTATCATTTCTGATCGGGGGGCACAATTCACGGCTAATATTTGGAAGAAGTTTCAGCAAGGTTTGGATACTCAGGTGAATCGTACTACAACCTTTCACCCGCAGATTGACGGGCAAGTAGAGAGGACTATTCAGACGCTTGAGGATATGTTGCGAGCTTGTGTTCTTAACTTCAGGGGTAGTTGGGATGATCATTTGCGCTCATAGAGTTTTCCTACAACAACAGTTATCATGCTAGCATTCGGATGGCACCATTCGAGGCTTTATATGGTAAGAGATATAGATCTCCCACTAGGTGGCTCGAGATTGGGGAAGCAGAATTGATAGGGCCGGACCTCGTGCATCAGGCTATAGAGAAGGTTAAGATCATTACAGAATGGTTGAAAACTGCTAAGAGTCATCAAAAGTCCTGTTCGGATGTGCGTCATAGGGATTTGGAGTTCAAAGAAGAAGATTGGATATTCTTGAATGTTTCCCCTATGAAGGGTGTAATGCAGTTTGGTAAGAAAGGAAAATTGAGTCTGAGGTATGTCGGGCCGTACAAAAACACTTAGAGGATTGGTCAGGTGGCTTATAGGCTAGAACTACCTCCAGAGATGTCCTTAGTGCACCCGGTGTTTCATGAATCCATGTTGATGAAGGTGGTTAGAGATCCGTCTCTTATTGTTCTGATTGAGACTATAGAGGTTAATGAGGAATTGACTTATGAAGAGATTCCAGTTGCCATTCTTGATAGGCAAGTCTAGAAGATTAGAAACAAAGAGATTGCCTCCGTAAAAGTGTTATGGCGAAACCAACAAGTCGAAGAGGCCACCTAGGAAGCCGAGGAAGAGATGAAGAAGAAGTATCCTAATTTATTTGAATAGCTATGTAATTGGGTCCATGATGTTAAAAGTTAACTTTCTACAAATTTTGTTTCCCCCTGTACAACTTATGTTAAGGATTCTCCTTCTTGGTAGTGTAATATTTATGGCATTGTGGCCGGTGTTGTTTCCATTGTTTTAAATTGTTGTGTTGTGGTTATGTTGTTAGGACTGATTTTGGGATTCTCTGGTAGGCGGATAGGTCCAATTACAGGGGAGACTCTGGCAAAACTTTTCGAAATTTAGGGAGTTAGTCAAAATTTGGGACTGCTGGTGTGCGAAGTAACAGTTGGGTCACATTAGATGCTAATGGCAGATTTTGAGCCTCATTCGGGGACGAATGATCTTAAGCGAGGGAGGATGTGAGGCCCCTCAAATTTCCTAATAGTCCAAGGCTATAAGCATGCTCACAAGTTTCTTAAGTGTCGTCTTGCCTTCCACGAGGGGTTAAGGACTGTAAAAACTTAGATGATCATGATATTAAGTGTAAGAGTTGTAGTGGATATTGTTGAGGGTCTAAAGAGATCCCTAGAACTAAGCCATGTTGGGTACTATGCAATGGGCTAAAGTTTAAGATAAATTCGCACAAGATCCGACTTCAAACGCATGCTGCTACCAAACTATTAGAATATCAAAGCCTAAGGTTGAGCACTGGTCGTGATCCCCGTGGTCCGGGCGTGACAAGCTTGGTATCAGAGCCTAAGATTTTAAAGTATCCTAGGATGTCTCGGAGCCATGTCTAGTAAAGTCCTTCTTATCGGTGTGTTTTCAACCACGTCAATAATTAGGAGGCTACTTGGACATTTAGGAATGTCACCCTTCATTGATACTCAAGATCGTGCGATAGAGCTCAAGATAGGAAGCTAATTTCCTCGTCGTGTCTCCTTTTCCATATGAGTAGTCCACGAGTTCGAAGTAGCATTGAAGGAGTGACCCCGCCATTGAATCTGGGGGAGATTGCACAAGAGTTAAATTGGAGAATGGGTTGAGCCGTGAAGGGATTGGAAGAACTAGTTCCTAGGGGAAGTTCCTTTGTTCATATCAATGTCATCGCACCACCAGGTCATGTGGTGCGAGCACTTAAGACATGAAAGAGGGTTGTTTGTATTGATAAGCTGAAATGTTCGATTTGTAAGAAGCGCCAGTTGGGTACATGTTGGATGACTCTTGAAATATGTTATGGTTGTGAGAAGAGGGGGCACAAGAATAAAAAATGCCCTAGCTTGGGTACACCTAGTCCGGTCTTCTCGATATACGGGAGAGAACATTTGGCGCCATGTCGTGAGTATGCTTAGGAGCGTGTTAGGGGCACTAGGCTTGGGCAATTCCAAAGGCCCACACAGTAATCCGGTACAGAGATTGTACTCCCGCCATGGGGGCCCTGAGGAAGGATAGGGGGGATGCTTATGATGTATGCAAAAAGGTTAAAAGTCAGGTCAGTGGGGCGAGTCAGCTTAACAGACCTCATCCTCATTGCGAGAAGTGTAGGAGGTGTCATTCAGGGGTATGTAACTATGGTACCAATGTATGTTATGGATGTGGGGTCGAGGGGCATCAGTTAAGGCACTGCCCCGTCAACCGAAAGTCACCAAGTAAGTCACTCCTTACTTCACCATTCTGAACACCACATAATTTTCCTTGTTGTATATGTACATCTGCATTGAAGAGCCAACATTAATATTGTCTTAACAAGTCACCGAATCATATGACATTGCACGTACCTACTCTTTGAACGAGACACAGTATTCGTGAAGCCTCTTTATCACAAATCTCGTATTTACAACCTCTTGAGGAATTGAGTTCTATAATAATTTCCTTGAATTAAGTTATAACCCTAGGTTAATGCTTCCCACTTGCTTCCCCAAATTCTCAATAAAGGACTGTACCTAATGAATTTCTTATAGAACCTTTTAATTCAAATAGATAACATCTTCACACTTGTGCACGCACCATTATAATATTCACCTATGGGGCATCGAATCTAATGTAAAGTAGTCTAGCGATGGGATCTTTCTTGAGCCTCTCTCTCCCTCTCTTGTATATCTGGCTCATAGGATTTAAGGAATTGCTTTACTTCCTTTACGAACATTATCACGAGCCTTTTTCGTTGTCTAGTAACATAAGAGCATATCTCAGCACCTATCATATGTGTACATGTCAATTGTAATAGTCACTTGTCCGCATAAAGTCTCTCTAAAATTTGAAATCCTCACAAATTCGTCGTAGGAAGATATTTCGTTTGCCCATCTCAGTATAACTTTCATGTCTACTTGGACCATTTTGCAGTAAGTAACTCACCCCGTCCCTAGTATTGTAGTTTCCCATGACATGGCCTGGTATTGCAGTTTGAGAGTTATTATGGCAAAAACATGTCCCGCTCACAACAAGTGTCCACTCTCTCTTTACACCTATACAACATGTTCTGATTGTGATCCCTAGTTAGTAAACATATTTATCTAGTCTCCTGACACTTGTTGGGATAACCATGAGAGAGCGTTTCCTTCCACGAGTCGCTTTGGCACTTCCTTTTTCGTAGGATACTTAATAGGCTCCCCGTGAAGACTGAATACACTTTTGGGGTCATCATAGTATCATGTCTATTTCTCTTGTTTTTCCCATCCTTCATTTGCATCTGGGTACTTTCCAAGTCACAAAAAACGTGGCGAACTCATTATGAACATTCACAAACCTTCCATGTTAACCCTATAATGCCTCCCTAGATTCCGTCATCTTTAATACTCGGCTAGAATCATTTACTATGCCATTGTCACGTGTAGATGGTTTGCTATTCTTAATATTCCACGTCCCTGGGTGGATAGGGGTTTATCATTTGCCTTTCTCCCTAGAGCATCACATTAACCATTAGAACATCTCTAACCAATGTATGATTTCATCTCAATATTAGGATGTCCTAGGCACATGGTTTCACTTGTGTATGGTTGAAGTTAAGTAGTATTACCGCGACCTTTTCCTCCCCACTTCAGGTGGATGTTTCATATTTTGGCACATATCAAGAGCATATTGATTTGAAATACAAGCTTATCGCATCTCTAGTCCTCTCATATAGGATCAACTATCGGGAAGAGTTAAGCTACCAGAATAATAACCTCACAAGTGCTCAACCTCTTTTTCAACCTCGTAGGCTTGTGGCATAGATTTCCTTGTGTTAGATACTGTTAAGAGCGTAATGCAACTTCATATATTTTTGAAACCTCTATCACATTCATGGTGCAAGAATCTCCTCATTTCAAGGCAAACTGATTTTCCCTACACTCTAGGAGGTAACCGGTGTCACTTACTTGGCTATTTCCCCATTAACGCTTACTTTTTGCCGAACAAGGCACATATGGAATAAAATAATTGCTACTATCCCTTTCATAACTCATCGTCTTCTAGGAATAACTGATACTAACACCTTTATGTTTCCGATCATGCCTCCCCTGTATCTTGTGTCTGAAACGACTCATTTGTTTTACATCTTAAGATCATGTACATGGTTTCCACATTATCAATGTCTACTGGCAACTCTAGGTCTCATTTGTCGAACCAATGATGTCAACACAATGAATAACCATGTTAGCGCTATTGGTAGTAACCCTCGTATCTCTTAGGGTATAACTTTCTGAAATGCCGCTACTCAACACATTGATGGATTCTTAAACAATTCCAGCTCAATCTCAAACCTTGTTGTTCCTATTCGTGTTAGGTCTATAGAGATTTGTATGTTCAAACATGTCAAAGAAAAAGCATCATTCCATGATCAAGCATATTGGGTAGGAAACTCTATGATCATATTTATTCAAACACATCGTGGAATAAGGAGGGGGAGGGGCTTGAAGGTCGCCACAGGTTTAATTCAGATGTTCGAAATAGAGATTTGGAGTTTCTCCATGGAAGCATTAAGTGAACTGTTAATGAATGTAAAGTAGATGAAGTACACATTGGGCCTTATGAAATCATGAAGGAATAGGCCAAGTAGCTTATGAGTATGATGTTGTCACGCCCCAAACTCGGGGTGTGCGACCGACACTCAACCGAGTGAACCCAGCCGAGCAAGCCTGCTAGATACTTTCTACCCCAAACTCACTCTATGGAGATCATGAATACAATACCAAAACCTTTCTATTAGTTTCTTCATCTTTAATATCTCAAAATACACATCCTTTTATACGCTAAAATGGAAGAAGTGATTCATTCAAACATAAACATGAATTGTTTGACTTCCCCCAACACAGATATACAACCCACATAATATCTACGGAGCCTCTAAAAGATACAAGCAGTAGAATGGTAGTGCCGGCAACAAGGCTCCGGCTATACCTCCAAACATGATAATAAAATGTACAAAAAATACATGACCCCGGGATGAGGTGGGGCTCATCAAGTATGCTAGGAGGAAGGTGTACTGCTATCGCTGGTCAATGTTACCTGTTGTGGAACCACCTGCATCCATTAAAGATGCAGCGCCCCCGGAAAAAGGGATGTTAGTACTGTCGAATAGTACTAGTATGTATAACCAAACACCATTTCAACAGAATGAACAATAATACATGGAAGAAAATCATGATATCAATAGAAGCCTCAAACAATACCAAAACATCAAGTTAAGAACCACATAAGTTTTCAAGTCACTTTCCATTTTTGTAGGTGGGGAGCTCTTTAATTCCAGTATAACATTATTCACAATACCACAGTACTTTTACATGGAGTCCGATCACGGCCCGATCGGCGAGGCCGTCTCATTTGAGACATTAACCACAATCACAATTTCCAACACAATCACCACCATGAGTGAGGCATGGCGTCCGATCATGGCCGATCGGCTAGGCCGTCTCACCCGAGACGTTACCTTTTCTATCAATCATCTAACGTCATACTTTCTTCACATCTATTCAATTCATCGGCACTTATGGCCACAATTATAATATCGTTCTTGGCACTTGGCCGAATTTCATATTTCATGCTCCCCTTTTCATTTTGATACACCATTACCATTATCGACAACAAGACTCTTCAATTCAAGGCTTTTAGGTACACATGAGAGCAATTAAGAGTCTTAGACATATAGAGATTTTGTTAACATAATTTGGCATGATAACCTTCATTCAAGCATAACTTCAAATCATAACAATTATAAGACACACAACCACACTTTGAATATATACTCAAAAGAGAACATAGCATGAATAAATGCATTTGAAACACATATTGAACATGTATCTCTCAACACAAGATTACTCGGGATAGCCGATTTCATAATTATCAACTAGGGTCTTACATAACTTACACGAACACCATGGAATTCGATTCTAAGAGAGGGGTTTAGACAACATACCTAAATTGAGCTTCCTTAAACTCTAAAATGTTCTGGAATTCTTAGCAACTTCAATCTATTTTAAAAATATAACAAGTTGAACCAAAATTAGGAAGTTGATCATGGTTTTAGCTCATTTGAACATTTTATCAAACACTAGGTGTGCATTAAGGTTTCAAAGTCCTTTTGTGAAAGCTTCCATCATTACCTCAACCCATTATCTACCATGTTTAGCTCACAACCTTCCTACATTATTTGATAACACATGCATGCAAGATAACAAGTCCCACACCCAAACGTTGTCTTGCTAATTACTCCTTTTTAGTTGATTTTCGAAATTAAGAGCTAGGGCATAGACTCTTGCCTTTAGGATGAAGACTTTCCTTGTTAATCTTCAATGATTGATCAAGAATTGATGGATAATAGGTTGAAGGTTACTCCCCCACTCTAAGCACTTTTTCTCACTCTAAAAGTATCAGAAATTTTGCTCAAAATGGACTATGGCATAAGTTTTAATAAAGTAGGGCCGGGTTATAAAAACCCAAAAATGAAGCTCCGGAACAGGGTATGCGGTCGCATATGCGACCGCAGAATGGATACGGTCTGCATATCGGCCGCATAATCTGGTGCTAAAAATTGAAAAACATCTTCCCAGGTCAGCGGTAGTTATGCGGCCCGCAGACCTGTTCTGCGGTCGCATAATACGCCGTTAAACCTCCATCCGCAAAAATTTTAAGGGTGATTGTGTGACAAAAGTGCGGCCCATGAAATGGTTGTGCAGTCGCATAACTGGCTGCGAAAGTGACATAAAAAATGGCCCAAGTAGCTTCTTCACTCTGCGGCTATTCAACGGCCCGCAGAGTGATTATGCGGCCGCATAATGGGCCGCAGAAATGCCTATTTCTGCAAAATATTTTCCTTCAACTCCCTAGCGCATTGTTCAATCCAAAAAGTCCGAACCCCGATTTTTAGGAAAAGTCCCAAGAATTTCTACTATTATTAACCTCTATGCCTACCCCGGCATCACGGAACCCCGGTTTTTAGGAAAACATTCATGGGGCCGTACATCCTTCCCCACTTAACATCATTCATCCTCGAATGAGGGTCAAGGTTCACTAGTAGCATCTTATGCAAGCCAGTTTTCATACCACACACCAACAGCCCCAAATTTGACTAACTCCCTAAATTTCCAAAAGTTTCGCCAGAGTTTCCCCTGTAACTAGGCCTATCCAAAACTCATAACAACACCAACCACGACCTCACATACAATATATTTAGAAAGAAGTACCTTTATATTAGCTGAACAAGTGATATAAAAAAAAATTCATAGGCGAAAGTTTTATAAAAAAGTTACATAGCTTATACAAACAAGTAAGGATACTTATTTTTCATCTATTCCTCGGCCTCCTAAGTAGACTCTTCAACCTGCTGGTTTCGCCATAACACCTTCACGGAGGCAATTTCCTTATTCCTCAACTTTTGGACTTGCCTAACAAGAATGGAAACTGGAATTTCATCATATAAAAGCTCTTCATTAACCTCGATGGTCTCAACCGGTACAATAGCTGAAGGATCTTCTACTACCTTCTACTATCGGGTGCACTAATGACATCTCGGGTGGTAGCTTAAGCTTGTACGCCACCTGACAAATCCACTGAATGATTTTGTATAGCCTAACATACCTCGGACTCAATTTCCCTTACCTTCCAAACCGCATTATACCCTTTATGGGGGAAACCTTCAAGAATACCCAATCATCTTCCTGGAACTCTATGTCTCTGCGATGAACATCCGAATAGTATTTTTGACGACTCTGAGCACTTTTCAATTGCTCCTTAATGATTTTAACCTTTTCCATAGCCTGATGCACAAGGTCTGGTCCTATCAACTTAGCTTCCCCAATCTTGAACCACCCAATGAGAGATATACATCTCTTACTATATAATGCCTCAAATGGTGCCATCTGAATACTAGCATGCAAGCTGTTATTATAAGCAAACTCTATGATTGGCAAATGATCATCTCAGCTACCCTTGAAATCAAGAACACATGCACGCAACATGTCCTCAAGTGTCTGAAGTTTCCGCTCTGCTTGCCCGTCGGTCTGTGGATGGAAGGTTGTACTAATATTCACCTGAATACCCAAACCTTACTGAAATATCTTCCAACAATTTGCCATGAACTGAGCCCTTCAATAGGAAATGATAGAAACTAGAGTGCCATGTAGCTTGACTATTTCCTTGATATACAACTGAGCATACTGTTTCGCTGTGTCGGTAGATTTAACTGTCAAGAAGTGTGCTGATTTCATGAGCCAATCCACAATCACCTAAATTGAATCAAACTTGCATGGAGTGTGTGGTAATCCTACAACAAAATCATTTCCCACTTCTACATTGAAATTTCTATGTTTTGTGCCAACCCACCAGGACGTTGGTGTTCGACCTTTACTTGCTGACAATTCGGACACCTTGCCACAAAGTCCGCCACATTCCTTTTCATGTCATTCCACCAATAGACTTCCTTGAGATGATGATACATCTTTGTAGAGCCCGAGTGCACGGAATACCTGGAAGTGTGAGCCTCGGTCATGATTCTTTCCCGGAGACCATTCACATTTGGAACACATAGCCGCCCTTGGTATCTTAGTGTATCATAATCCACGCCAAGAGTAAAATCCATAACTTTATGTTTGTGAATCCCCTCCTTCAGTTGTACCAACAATGGATCGTCGTATTGCTTCTATTTGACTTCCACACCGAGCAATGATTCAGCCATATTCTACACAATTACCCCTCATTTACTAGAGTCCGCAAAACAAACTCCCAAACTAGCTAACTAGTAAACCTCCCTGGCCAACGGCCTATGACATGCCTCCAAGTGAGCCAAACTAGCTATAGATTTCTGGCTAAGAGCATCCGCTACCACATTGTCTTTCCCCGGGTGATATAGGATACCAATATCGTAATCCTTGAGTAACTCAAGCCATCTTCTCAGCCTCAGATTCAGATCCTTCTGTTTCAAAATATACTGAAGGCTCTTGTGGTCTGTGAATACATCCACATGGACCCCGTACAAATAATGACGCCAAATCTTCAATGCAAAAACCACCACCACAAGTTCTAAGTCATGTGTTGGATAGTTTTTTTCATGATTCTTGAGTTGCCTAGAAGCATAAGCTATAACCTTGTTGTGTTGCATTAATACACACCCAAGACCGATCCTTGAAGCATCGCAATATACCACAAACCCATATATACCCCCTGGAAGGGTCAACGTCGACGCCGTACTCAATCTTGATTTCAACTCCTGGAAGCTCCTTTCACAAGCATCTGACCATTGGAACTTAACCGCTTTCTGAGCCAATTTAGTCAACGGAGAGGCAAGAGTAGAGAACCCCTCCACAAACTTCCAGTAATACCCTGCTAAGCCCAAGAGACTGTGAATCTCGATTGGTGTTGTAGGTCTAGGCCAATTCTTCACCGCTGCAATCTTTTGAGGATCAACTTTAATTCCTTCTCTGGAGACAACATGACCCAAGAATGTGACAAATTCGAGCCAAAATTTACATTTTGAAAATTTTGCGTACAATTGGTGCTGATGAAGAGTCTGCAAAAGTGCCCTGAGATGATCGGCATGGTCCTCGCGACCTCATGAATACACAAGAATATCATCAATGAATACTATCACAAAGAAATCGAGAAAAGTCTTGAAAACCCGATTCATAAGATCCATAGAAAGCTGTCAAGGCATTTGTTAGCCCAAAAGATATTACCAGAAATTCAAAGTGCCCGTATCGGTTCCTGAAAGCTGTTTTCATAATATCCTGCTCCCTGATCTTCAATTAGTGGTACCCGGACCGTAAATCAATTTTAGAGAAGTACCTAGCACCCTGTAACTGATCAAACAAATCATCTATTCTTAGTAATGGATATTTGTTTTTGATTGTAACTTTGTTAAGCTGCAGTAGTCAATACACATCCTCAGTGATCCATCTTTCTTCCTCACAAAGAGTACTGGTGAGCCCCATGGTGACACACTCAGTCGGATGAAACCTTTCTTTAACAAATCTTTCAATTGTTCCTTTAGCTACTTCAATTCTGCCAGTGCCATCCTGTAGGGCGAAATAGATATAGGCTACGTGTCTGGCATCACATAACCCCCAAAATAAATCTCCCTGTCTGGCGGAATCCCAAGGAGCTTATCAGGAAAGACCTCTGGAAATTCATTCACAATTGGCACAGACTTGAGTGTAGGCACCTCAGCATCGGCGTTCGTAACCCGAACCAAATGATAGATACACACCTTATTAATTGTCTTTGTGGCCTTAAGGTAAGAAATAAATCTACCTTTTGGCATTACATTATCCCCTTTCCACTCAACAACTGGCTCATTTGGAAATTCAAACCTCACAATCCTAGTTCGGCAATCGAGCTTGGAAAAACATGAATAAAGCCAATCCATTCCCATAATTACAACAAAATCGACCATCCCCAATTCAATGAGATCGGTCGCGGCGTCCCGACCAAGAACCGTGATAATACAACCCCTATAAACTCGTGCGACCACAATAGACTCGCCAACCGGAGTAGATACAGAGAACGGCTCAGGAAGCCGTTTTAGGTTTTATCCCAAATTCTATAGCAACATAAGGGGTAGCATAAGATAAGGTGGATCCTAGATAAATAAGAGCATATACATCATGAGATTGGACAATCAATATACCTGTGACAACATCTGGAGAAGCCTCTACACTCTGGCGACCATCATAGCATAGGCTGGGTCTTCCTGAACTCTGCGCACCACCCCTAGCTATACCACGCCCTGTTGGTGCTGGAGTACCTCGAGTTGGAAGGGGTGTTAAAGATGTAGCAGCTGCAGAACTGGATGGTTGTGCTATGCCCCTGCCCTCACCCTGGCGGGATGAACGACACTCCCTCTGAATATGACCCCTCAATCTGCACCCGTAACATATAGGTAGGTCCATGTAACAGATCCCCAAGTGCATCTTCCCACACCTAGGGCATGGGGGTCTCTGCTGCTGCTGGAATCACCCTCCTGATCGGCCCTGCTGGTGGGGTCCCCTGCTGCCCTGATTCGGCCTGAAACGACTCCCCTACTGCGGACTGGGCCCTGTTGGCGATGCACTGGCTGAAGATTGAGCAAAAGATTGGAATGGCCCTGATGACCCTCCTCTAAAAGCTGATATTCCCCCACCAAATCACTCCCCAAAGTTGCCCGCGGACTGGGCCTTGTTGGTACCCTCTCGCTCCATTATGTTCTTCCACATATGGTTCTCTGTAGCTTGAGAAAATGCTACCATCTTCCCAAAGTTCATATATGAATTCAAGATAGCTATAGCGACCTCATTAATAACCAAGGGGCTAAGGCCCTGCACAAACCAACGCACTCTAGCCTCCATAGTAGGCAACATAAGAATGGCATATTTACATAGACGCGCGAACTCTATGTGGTACTCCCACACACTCTTACTACCTTGTTTAAGGTTCTCAAACTCTGTGGCAAGGGATTCCCTAGTCTCGGCCGGCAAGAAATGGTCCATGAAAGTGTCAGCAAACTCACTCCACCTCGCTAGAGGGCTCCCCTCCTCCCGAGAGTCCTCCCACAGCTCAAACCAAGAATAGGCCACCCCTTTCAGGCGGTAGGCGGCAAACTCCACTCCCTCCGTCTCAGTAGCGTGCATAACCCGGAGAGTCTTATGCTTCTCATCAATGAAGTCCTGTGGGTCCTCCTCGGGATTAGCACCCGTGAACACCGGAGGATCTAACTGAAGAAACCTGTTCACCCGGGAACCACTAGAATCCCCTTGTTGGCTAGATGAAGTGGGTGCAACATTTGATCTTTTGGCCTGAGAAGCCACTATCTGTGTTAGCATCTGGATAGTTCCCCTATGATCCCCATCAGAAGTACCAGAACCGGAAGCTGGGGCTAGAGGTGGGACCGGAATATCAGTTGGAGAAACCGCTGCACCTTAGTAGGTGCAGGAACTGGTATGGCCTGGTCAGGTATAGTGGAATCATGCAGTGTAGCAGTCGGGGGATTATCATCACCCCTCAGGTATTCACCCGCATCACCAAATAAAGGGTCAACGACCACTCCTGGGTAGCATTGGCTCCTTGGCCAGTTCTTGCTCTCTTCTTAGGTTCCATGTACTAAACGTTAAAGGAATGCACGAGTTAGAGGAGGAACAGTTTCACAATCAGTTTCATCGCACGATCCAGAATATCAAAAAAGGGTATTATTCCTAAATGTCCAAGTAGCCTCCAACTTATAGAGGTGGTCGAGAACACACCGATACGGAGGACTCTACTAGACACTGCTCTAATACATCCTATGACACATTAAAATCATAGGCTCTGATACCAAGTTTGTCACGCCCCAAACTTGGGGAGCGCGACCGACGCTCAACCGAGTGAACCCGGCCGAGCAAGCCTGCTAGATACTTTCTACCCCAAACCCACTCATGGAAAAAGAGGTGACATATATTCATTAATTAGACAGTAGGGAGATCATGAATACAATACCAAAACATTTCTATTAGTTTCTTCATCTTTAATATCTCAAAATACACACCTTATTATAGGTTAAAGTGGAAGAAGTGATTCATTCAAACATAAATATGAATTGTTTGACTTCCCCCAACACCGACATACAACCCACACAATGTCTATGGAGCCTCTAAAAGATGCAAGGAGTACAATGATAATGCCAGCAACAAGGCTCCGGTTATACCTCCAAACATAATAACAAAATGTACAAAAGATACATGACCCCAGGATGAGGTGGGGCTCACCAAGTCTGCTGGGAGGAAGGTGTATTGTTATGGCTGGTTAATGCTACCTGCTGTGGAACCACCTGCATCCATTAAAGATGCAGCGCCCCCAGTAAAAGGGACGTTAATACAGTCGAATAGTACTAGTATGTATAACCAAACACCATTTCAATAGAATGAACAATAATACACGGAAGAAAATCATGATATCAATAGAAGCCTCAAACAATACAAATACATCAAGTTAAGAACCACATAAGTTTTCAAGTCACTTTCCATGGTTTTAGGTGGGGAGCTCATTAATTCCAGTATACCATTATTCACAATGCCACCGTATTTTTACACGGAGTCCGATCATGGCCCGATCGGCTAGGCCGTTGTCACGACCCAAATTGATGGGCCGCGACGGGCACCCTGTACCTTACTCAACCGATTACCAAAGTAACGTATCTTTTCGTTTCTTACTATTATAGGTAAATGAGATAGAAAGGCTACCGTGAGATAACTAGAATAAAACATGAGGGAATACTCGATATAGGATGACCCAACATGTAATACAAACTTATACATATGACATACGGGCCTATAAGACCAAAATGATCACTCGTATACTGAACATAGGCCGACAAGGCCATACAATATTTCACGTACATGACATATGTCTACAAGCCTCTAAGAGTAGATAAATACCATAAAGGTCGGGACAGGGCCTCGCCATACTAATCAATACATGTCCAAATTATACAGACCAAATAAGTAACTCCGGAGGAAATGAAGTGCACCAACACCTTCCGTTGAGCTGATAGCCTACTTGGAGAACTCTCAACCTATCTATCGGGACCTGCGGTCATGAAATGTAGCGTCCCCATGAAAATGGGATGTCAGTACAAATAATATACTGAGTATGTAAGGAATAAAAATCAGTAAATAAAAGACATGAGAGAAACATGGAATAAAAGACTCAACATGTAAGTCTGAATAGCTCTGTGAATTATTTCATATTTATAATGTCATGCATATGCGTATAAATGTCATACCATGCACAGGTGTATGCGTACATAACATCATCAAGCCTCTGAGGGCATTCCATTATATCATCTCTGCCACTGTGGGGCAAATCACCAACGTATACCAGCTGATCAGGTGGTGGTGCGTATATAACGCCGTAACATTTTCCCATATCCCATATACATATAATATACGCATATTTAACGCCATTTGGTCATGGGTCAATGTACAAGTATAAATGAATGAAATGCATAAAAGTACGTTAATAAGATTTCTCAGAATGTCATAAGATCAATATGACTTTTGGATAACTTTATCAACTACATATTTTTCTGAGACCCATGAACAGAAGATATAATAATAATTCACATGGGGAATCAAGAACATAGGCACCCCTAGTACTTCTATGAGTAGAGTCGTTTATGAAAGTTGTGCATTTACTCGTTTCATTTGCATCGTATGGATCATGCCAAAAAGAAAGAAGGGATAGCCTTAACATACCTGAACCGATTCTCTTGACAATCCCTCTAACACACACCAATCGCGACGAAACACGTAACGACGGATCAGAGTAGGAAAAACTTCGTATGATATTCTTGAGAAAGATTATACCGTGTTCTCTTAGAATCACAATTCTCACATTGCAAAGTAATCTTGTATGAATTTTGTAGCAAATCACGTTGCTATCATTTTGTATCATCTTTGCCGAAGCTTCTTCGTTATATTGTAGAGATACAAAGTGAATTAGAGAGGTCTTTAAATATTTGGGTGTAGGCCCCACTTAGGATGATGACTTGGCCACTAAATTTCTCTAAATGTGCCACCTTGTTTCATGAGTTAAGAGTCACTTAATTTATCATGGCTTGCTACCACGTTGGGGATGGTTTCCCCCTTAAGCATTATCCACAAATTCAATTACATGCTAATCTCCCACTTAAAAATCCATAATTAACTAACTATCCACATAATTAAGAAATATCTCAAATTACTTAAATTACTACTCACTTTTAACACACTTTATGTACCTTATTATCATGGTCATGTGGTACCTTGTGTGGTACTAGTCCATAAATACCGGATATTATAGCTCGGACCGTATTTTATCCCAAATTGACAACCTTCAACGAAACTCATTTTCTTCGATTTGCTTCCTCTCTCACCTTCACGAATTTACTAATCACTTACTTGAAATAGTGTAATACTTATAACCTCAGAATAACCTTGTTCTTGAACTGATGCCAATTTATGACAAATCCAACGTACAATACTACAGGGTGTAACATAGTTGTAATACTGCGGAGTGTAACAGCCGCCTCATTTGAGACATTAACCACAATCACAAGCACAATCACTACCATGAGTACGACATGGCGTTTGATCACGACCCAATCGGCTAAGCTGTCTCACCCGAGACGTTACCTTTTCTATCAATCAGCTCACATCATACTTTCTTCACGTATATTCAATTCATCGGCACTTATGGCCACAATTATAATATCGTTCTTGGTACTTGGCCAAATTTCATATTTCATGCTCCCCTTTTCATTTTCACATACCATTACCATTATCGACAATAAGACTCTTCAATTCAAGGCTTTTAGGTACACATGAGAGAAATTAAGAGTCTTAGACATATAGAATTCTTAGCAACTTCAATATATTTTAAAAATATAATAAATTGAACAAAGATTAGGAAGATGATCATGGTTTTAGCTCATTTGAGCATTTTGTCAAACACTAGGTGTGGATTAAGGTTTCAAAGTCCTTTTGTGAAGGATTCCATCATTCCCTCAACCCATTCTCTACCATGTTTAGCTCACAACCTTCTTACATTATTTGATAATACATGCATCCAAGATAACAACTCCCACACGCAAAAATTGTCTTACTAGTTACTCCCTTTTTAGTAGATTTTCGAAATAAAGAGCTAGGGCATAGACTCTTACCTTTAGGATGAAGACTTTCCTTGTTAATCTTCAATGATTGAGCAAGAATTGATGGATAATAGGTTGAAGGTTACTCCACCACTCTAAGCACTCTTTCTCACTCTAAAAGTATTAGAAATTTTGCTCGAAATGGACTATGGCATATGTTTTAACGAAGTAGGGTCAGGTTAAAAAACCCCAAAAATGAAGCTCCAAAACAGGGTATGCGGTCACATATGCGACCGCATAATGGATATGTGGTCCGCATAATCTGGTGCCAAAAATTAGAAAAACTCTGCCTGGGTTTGCGGTAGTTATCGCAAACCTATTATGCGATCTCATAATGCGCTGCAGAACCTCCCTCCGTAAATATTCTAAGGCTGATTGTGCAACAAAAGTGTGGCTCGCAAAATGGTGGTGCGGTCGCATAACTAGCCGCGAAATGGACATCCATAATGGACTAGCTGCTTCACTCTGCAGCCATTCTACGGCCCGCAGAGTGATTATGCGGCCGCATAATGGGCCGCAGAAATGCCTATTTCTGCAAAATATTTTCCTTCAACTCCCGAGCGCACTGTTCAATCCAAAAATTCCAAACCTCGATTTTTAGGAAAAGTCCAAAGAATTTCTAATATTATTAACCTCTACACCTACCCCGGCATCACAGAACCCCGATTTTTAGGAAACATGTCACGGGGCCTTACAGATGTCCCCCGTCGTTGTTCTCCATGCACCCGGTGCTTCATGTGTCTACATCAAAGAAGGTAGTTGGAGGTCCTTTGCGTATCGTTCCGACGGAGGCTACTGAAGGTAAAGTTAATAGATAATTGACTTATGAGAGGTACCTAATTTTCATCCTTGTTAGACAATTCTGGAAGTGGGGATTGCCTCCGTTCAAGTGCTAAGGAGAAGTCTATGAGTCGAGGAGGTTACCTCGAAGGCCGAGGGTATTGTGGAAAGAAAATATTCTCACTTGTTTGTATAGTCAAATGGTTGTGATTCGAAAGGTACTTTCTATGTGTTATGATTTAAATATGTACAGTTCATGTCCAGAGACCACTTCGGATAATGTAATGCCTGTAATGTTGAGATTGGTGTTATCGATATATATTGTGATGCTTTGTTGCGTTGTGGATGTTTTGTTGGGTGTAGTTTTGGTAATTCTCTAACAGGTGGATAGGCCCAATTGTAGGGGAAACTCTGCGGAAAATTTTGAAAAATTTAGGTGTTACGCAAAATTTGGGAGCTCGAGATGTGTGAAAAGAAGAGACAAGTTATGTTGGGTGTTTTGGGCGTACTCTACTCCTCATTTAAGGACAAATGATCCTAAGCGGGGGAGGATGTAAGGCCCTGTAAAATTTTCGCCAATGAATTTAAGGTTTTATGGTGCCAAGGCAGGCTAATGTGTTCGAAGGCCGCGGTGCGGTCTTTTTGGGTTGAAGAATGCATCGAGGAGTTGGTGGATATTTTTGTAAAAGGAGGCCATTATGCGGTTAATTGCACAGTTGAGCAGAAGAATAGTTGAATTTTGTAGATCATTGCGCGTTCCATTATGTCACTGCATAATCGTTTCGCGGTGCGCACTTCCGTCACAGATTTTGTATGAATAATTTAGGAGGGTGATTCTATGGTCCATTTTGTGGCCGCATAACTGGTCTGCGGACCGTAGACCTGCCACAGACTTGTCCAGGACAGCCCAGTTTTTGGGATCATTTTTGCGGTCCATTTTGCATGCCGCATATCTGTTCTGCGGTCCACTCCGCGACCGCAGAGTTGAGTTCGGAGGGTCCATTTTTGATTTTTTTAACCCGACCCCATTTCTTATAAAACAAATTTGGGGTTATGTTGGCTGGGTTAAATGCCTATTTTAGAGAGACGAGAGTGATTTAGAGAGAGAGGAGGAATCCCCAAGTTTTTTTATCATCAATCCTTGCCCCAATCTTGAAGATTCAAGGGAACCACTCACTAGACCATTATCTACCCGGGTAAGACCTTGTCCTAAAACCTTCATGCAATTGTTATGGGTTTAGGATAGGCCATGCATGTGACATTAGGTGGTAGTATGTGGGGTTGTTGAAATATTTTGGGTAGTTTCTTGTTGAAATTGGCTGAGGGAGGAAGGGATTACCATTGTAGAGCTTTGTAGTCGATTTTGCATAATAGGTGTTTGACAGAATTCCGAAGAGAGTTATATCATGAGGATCCTTCTATTTATTATTCGATTTTCGCTATCTTCCTATAGATTGATATTGCTAGAAGTGTTGGGACATTGTAGTAATCTAAGGAAAGTTCAAGAAAGGTATGTTGGCTAAACTCCTCTCTTAGAATAGAATTCCATGATGTTCCCGTAAGTTTCAAGTATGGTTGGCCCATGTTCCTAATTCCCATGTCCGAGTTGTTCCTAATAAATTCGATTTTCCCAAGTAATCGAAGTGTCGAAATATGTATATACTCAAAACATGTTCCAATTACTCCTATCTCATCATGATCTCCTTCGGGAATGTGTTCAAGTATGGTTTAGGTATTAAAATGTTGTAACTTCAATTCATGTTTCAAATAAAAGTTCTTTATGCTTAACTTGGAAAGAAAACCCAATGTGCTTAAGACTTATATTTCTCATATACATATCAAACCTCTATTTCCAAATTCCCTTATTTTTGATAAACTATGACGATGTTTAGAAGTGAAAGAAGTGAGAGGGAGATATAAAATGTAGCCATGTTTGTTGTAACTAGAGCGTATGATTAGAATTTGTGTTTCAATCGTAAATCTCCATGATCTCCTTTGTTAGAGTTTCCAATATGTTTTGAGTTCTTATTTACCCATGAGTTGAAACTGTGCATTGCCTTTTTAGAGATGTATTTCAAAAAGAAATGGTGTATTACTCATTTATGATTTATAACTTGTGTTGCGATTGCAAGTTATTTTGCTCCGTACTTTGGAAAGAAATCTATTATGTTTAAAGCCTTCCCTTATAATGAACTTAAAGTTATGATTTCCAGAATATTTTATATGTTGATGTTTATAATGATGATCTTTGAAAATAAAGTAATGAAAGTGTGGAATATATCACGCCCCGAGCTTGGGGGCGAGACCGGCACCCAGTGCCTCATATATCCTTGCGCACCAACTTGCGACTCAGGAACTCTGGACGTATAATGTCATTATTTGGCTAGGGGCCATATTGCAAGGCAATTTGCGAAGCAAAATATACAACTGAATAGAAACTAATGCTGACTAAATGTCAATATAAAGCTGGGCCGGCAAGGCTGTCATAACTACTACAACTGACAAGCCAAACAAATATACATACAGGGCCTACAAGCCCAACATACTGCACTAACTGACAGGATATGTCTACAAGCCTCTACTGATGGATGTACCATGATCGGAACAGGGCCCCGACCTACCCATAACCTATATGCATATATACATAATATGTACACAAAACTTCTAGACCCGGCAACTCCGAAGGACGTGGAGCTTATCGATAAAGCTGAACTCGGGCAACACCTACTGAGGAGGTATACCCGCCTGTCTATCTGAACCTGCACGCATGAAATGCAGTATCCCTAGAAAAAAGGATGTCTGTACGAAATAATGTACCGAGTATGCAAGGCAATAATATAACTAAAAGCTGAAACCGAACTGATAATATAATAGCTGAAAGTAACTGGGAGTCAAAGATAATTTGAAGATATGCTCACCTGCTGATACTGAGTCAACTCTCTCAATATAGTAAATAAAATAGTTGTCCGGCCCTATAAGGCTCGGCAAATATATATATAGCTGCTCTTACGTAGTAGGCTCGCTCATAGGCGCTCGGCCATACTAGGCTCTGTATCTCAGCCAACTAGGCTAGCTCATAGGTGCTCGGCCGCAGTAGGCTTGGTATATAACTTACCATCTGATCAGAGGTTTCCCAATAGGGGCCTGCCCATCGATTATAGCTCAATGGTAATGAAAATACTGTAATACTGTATATATATAGATTCTCTGATCTCTTAACTGGAAGAAGATAATACTCAATTGAACATAAAGTCCCGATAAGGGAGAGTACTTTAACTTATGAGACTAGGATAATGTATAAATTCGGGAGTATGAACTACTATTTATGTCTCGTTATCAAACATATGTTATTATGAGATCATGCCAAAATGAAGGAAGGGCTTAGCCTTAACATACCTGGAGTAGGGACAAATCCGTGTGATATTCTTGAGAAGTATTACACCGTCTCCCTTAAAATTGCACAATATCACGTTGCTTAAGATAACATAAAATCTCAGTTTGAATTATTGAAGATCCGTACCCTTCTACGTTAGCTTTAGATTACCTTCTACATTAGCTTCGGATCCGTACTATTTCCCGAATTATTTTCTTGAATGCATATCAAAGGTTTGTAGCGACACACAAAAATATGCATCTCATTTAGAGTGGTTTTATTGTATTTTCAACAAAGTGAGATATTAGACGCCTCAATGTTTAGAAGGTTTCTTCATTTTAGTTGTATCTTTCTTTCTTAGGGAAGTGGAAATGGGAAAGAAGGCTCATATGCACATTGACTACTATTTTTTTGTAATAATGATTGTTGACAGTGGAAATGGATTGCATGCAGGATCAAAAGTGTTGGCATTGAACGATCCTGTCTTCATTTTGTTTGACAATACATTAACCCAATATGACTAAGAGTCATATGTTTTGGTAGTGGCTTGCTGCCACGTGGGGGTGGGGTGAGGGGGAGGG
>AWOL01S0036702.1:5675-24949 GCA_000715115.1 Nicotiana otophora | reverse complement strand
GTGGGGGTGGGGTGAGGGGGAGGGGGTTAATCTTATCCCATAATTCATTAGTTAATTAGGCAATATCCCGTTACCCGATAATTAACCAATTACCCACATAATTAAGAATTATCTCAAATTAGTTAAAGTACTACTCATTTTTAATACACTTTATACATCATTATATCATGGTCATATGGTACCTTGTATGACACTAGTCCATAAATACGGGGTATTATAGCTTGGACCGTATTTTATCTCAAATTGCCAAACTTCGACGAAACTCATTTTCTTCTATTTGCTTATAATCTCAAAAGAATCTCATCCCCGAGTCTATGTCAATTAACTGAAGACGAAATTTTAACATACAAAAAATGCGAGGTGTAACAGGATATGAGTTACGGCCACCTTGCCTTGAATGAAGAATCATATGAATGACCAAGAGAGCTAATGAAATAATGATGTTGTGAGTGGTTGAAAGTACTATTGAAGCTATACATGGTGTGATCAGTTATGAGGTGAATGCATTTGTATTTATGTTTCCTTTGTGTGCAAAAAAAATATATTTTTGTGAGTATCATTAGCGAGCCGAGGAAGGGTGAGTTGTAACGACCCACACCCGAAACTACACATGCTGGTGTAGTGATGGATTGAGATTATTCTCCTTAATTGGTAAGAGATTGATGTTAGCCCTGGATTGGAAGTCGACCCACATAGCATATGCGGGGAGGTGGCCTAGCTGATCGAGTGGAGATCGGACGCCATGTCGCGCGCATGGTGGTTTCTACTCTTAGTAACACTTTTTTTTTGCATCACCATGTCAATCCACATTATTTTTCGAGATATGGCTCAGCCGATCGAGTTTGTGATCGGACTCCATGCCTCGTGTATGGTGTGCTGATCAGAGGCTACTAGTCTCTCAACCAAAAATACTATTATTTTTGTATTTTTTAAATTGTTATGTTTTAACTTGGCATTTGGATATCATTGATTGTTACTTGCTGCTTTCATGGTTTTTCCCTTATTATACTGGCATTCTATTTCGAAAGAGGATATTTAGCATTACATACTAGTACTATTCCATATGTACTAACATCTCTTTTGCCCGGGGTGCTGCATCTTTAATGGATGCAGGTTGTTCGTCAGCGGGCATCTTTGATCCCCATTAGCAGCTACCCTTTATTCAGCAAGTTTGGTGAGCCTTATTCTGTTGCGGGCCTTATGTCACTTAATGTTGTACTTTGTGTTTTGAGGTATAGCCAGGGCTTGTCGTCAACACTTCCATACTACTCTTCTGTTGTACGTAGAGGCTTTGTAGACATATTGTGGGTGGTGTTCGATGTTGGGTAATGAACTAGAAGTGTTGGTATTTGTGAAACATGCTTTCCCTTGTAACTATGAACATATAATACTTTGTAAATTGTCCTCATACTAAACTTCTGCACCTTACGTGCAGATCTTGGAGCTGATGTTGTTGTGCATGGCGGGAGCTGGCATTAAAGATGTACATGTGTTCCAGTTTTAGCTGCCATTTGTCCTTGGTAGATTTAGAGTTACAAATCTATTTATGTATATTTTGAACAAATGATTTATATACTTCATACCAGCTTTGTAAATTCTCTGTCTTAGAAGCTCATGATTCTTACTACCAATCCTTAGGAGTTTGTATAGAAATTCAGCTATTTTACTCATTCACTCTTATTATTCTCATTTGAGTTGTGTTAGTTGTTATTTAGTTTACTTAGCGGGTAGGATTAGGTGCCATCACGATTAGTAGATTTTGGGTCGTGACATGTTGGTATCAGAACTCTAGGTTCATAGGTTCATCGAGTCATGAGCAAGTGTCTAGTAAAGTCTTACGGATTGGTATGGTGATGTCCATACCTATCTTCTAGAGGCTGCATGGCATCTAGGATAAATTCCCATATTTCTTTCCTTATCGTGCGGCATTGATTCATCTTGAAGCATATCTTTTTGAATTCCTTCCACTCAATCGTGTGTTATATGAGCGCTCGCTATCAACCGTGCATCGACGACTTGTGATTCCATGGATGAGGTGTTATATGTGTTTTGGTGTTTTGGTGATGGAGTAGTATGGAGGACTTGAGGCAACTTTGGCTCGGTAGTTTCAGTGGCGTAAGCATGTGCTTTTGGACTTATATGTCCAGTAGTTTCCTCATGAGTAGGATTTACGGCTCGGTGAGTGGTAAGATGGTTATATGATGTGTAGGATGTGACTGCGGGATATGTTCAAATGGCTTGGACGTGATGATAAGAGCTTGCTTAGGATGGGGAAAGGACATTTGGGTTCTTGATTTCTGTCTTGATGTGTTGTACAGTCCTGAGTAACGAGTATGTTAGGGATCTTTTAGTTGTTCGTTTGTAGAATGAAGTGTGTTCTTATGTCTTGTTGACAATTTTAGACTCAGGAAGATTTAGTGATTGCATAGTGGTGGTGGCCATGAAAGGGCATAGAGAAACCCTAATTTGAGGCTAAGCAGGTGGGTTATCTCATGCGGGAGGCTACGAGGTTGTGTGATTCCTATGATGATTATGTGAAGAGTTTTCTTTCTATTAGTGGGTTATATGTGTTACAATTCGTGTTGGAATCACTTGAGGAAGTTGGCTTGACTGTCACGGGAATTGATGGAGCATAGTAGATAATTTTAGGTATTTTATGATTTGTGTTACTTATGATTCACAAGGATTTAGTTGAATTACAGTGATGGATTATGATAGTAATGAAGTAAGGGTGTTGTGGATTATCACATGCTGTGTTCTATGGATTTCAACCATATGGGGGAGCTTTTTTATCGACGATCTGATTGCATAGTCATGTTTAAGTCTTGGTCTGAGGTATACCTGTGGATTAGTTATGATTTGAACAGGTTGGCATGGAGGGTGACTTGATCAAGGAAATTTCTAAATGCATGATGTACTATACTTTATGGATATATGAAAACTTGAAATGACGCGGGTTTGTTATTCGTGATGGAGGTAATGTGCATAGAGTAGAGATTTACTCGGTTGCTTAGAGATGAGGAGTACTTCTTAGGTGTTGGTGTACTAATAGAGCACAAGTCATTCGGCTCGATTGGGCGGTGCATTTGAGATTAAAATAGGGTAGATGACTCTCGAGAAGGTTCTAGTAAGTTCAAGCTTCATATGTGGAATTTAAGGAATTTTTGGATTTGTAATAGGCTAAGTTCGGAGATTTACATTGGATGGTGACAGGACTAGCAGTATTTTTGTATTAGCATTAGTTCTATATTTTAGTATTTGAATGCTTAAAGAAATAGTTGCAGATTCACGAAAGGTCTCTTTAGAGTTAGCATTACGGTTGCGGTACTATTGGGTACTTAAGGGGGAATACAATGGCTTATGGGCTTTAGGACGACGTGATTCAATGGTAGGGTCTCTTGTGATGAGCTTTGGTTAAGAATCGTGGTGTGTTGGGAAGAAGAAGTGTTTACTTAAAGGCAATTCAGAAGGAGATCAGAGGAAATAGGACAACTTGGTAGTAGGATGGATTAGTATGGTAATGATATGATCGATCCTTTTAATTTTTATGATATGGTGAGGCTTTACCAATTTTTTCTGCCAATACTCTTGGGTTTGGAAACCTGTGTGACTCGGTTGAGGTATAGGGATTAAGTTCTGATGGCTTGATTATGCGCATATGGGTTTCAAAGACTTCTCAACAGTGTCGATCGTGACTTGAGATGTATATTTTCTATCGGCATGAGGAATATGTAGTGCGTTGTGACTATCTTGTGGATGGGATCTAGTTGTAGGTTTCTGGCTAATGGAGTATGTATCCAGCCGATGCTTCAGTATTGTTAATGAGATTGTAATACTTTTCATATAATGGCATGATAGATGTAGTGTGACGTGTGGGATTGAGAGTTGCATGTACAAGGTTGTGGTTCAGTTTTGAAGGGAATGTCATGACTTTTTGACAGCATGGACGATCTCAGATGTTTAGTTGAATGCTAGTACTACTTGGTATCACCTAAGAAGGGTGCGCATTTCAGAAGGTGCACTCTATTTTGACTTACCAATGCTTCATTAGTATTGCGGTACTCGCCTAGTTAATCGACTGGTAATGTTCAGATTTTTCTATGTGGCACAAAAGTATTAAGGGATTATTGCTCATGGAATGAGTGTGTACGAAGGATGAGTAAGTCACCGGAGTGGTCGAGTTGGGATCATATGAGGTGATTCTGGTATTCTAAGGATTTGGAGACTGGGAGTTCTCAGAGGCAGATTGTTCCTTGATTGTGGTCTGTGAAGGTATGGCCAAAAGTTAAACAGCTAGCAGTAAGTATTGTGGTTAGGTTATTGTTGACTTTTGGAGGATTATTTATTTATTTGTGGATGGCTGATGTTGATTTTTGGGCCATTTGTAGGGAGGATGTGTATTCGACACCGGGTTGGATTTGTTAACTTAGCACTACTATTGTTGAGGGATGTGTCATTTGGTTAGAGTTGAGCTTGTACGTGTTCTGATATTTTCTCTTTGTTACTCTTCTATGCTACAATGGGTTTGATCTGTTAGTTATTTGCACGCATGATGCGTTTCTATTTGGCTGTTGTGGCAAGATTGTCCGTGAGGTGTTGGATGACAGATTGTGCCTTGTTTATGGTTTACCTGCTGGTGGTATATAGTAAAATCCGTCTCTCCATGGTTACGGTCATGCACTTCGCATGGTTGTTGTTGATTTGTATATGGTTGTTGATTTTGAGCGTTATGGCTTGAGGTATTTCACGTGGACCGGTATTTGGATGGGATCATGCATTGCAGTGGAGTTATGTTGGGATATGATCACTTGTGTTAGATTCATGTGTCTTTGTTCTCCTTCGTGTGATGAGTTTATAGCATGGCGCTTGCTGTGGTACCTATTGAGCGTGCGGGACGGTTGTCTCATTTGAGTCATTTTTCATTTTTGGGTACGTTTGAGTTGTTGCTTATTGGTGCACGAATTGCACGGTTTGTGGCTTTGGGTTGTATTGGTGTAACATGTCAGTAGAGCATATTGTATTTGATGAAATGAGGTCATTGGACCCGGAATGAGTGCTATCGGAGTTGATTACGATATGTTTGGAAGAATAATGTCATTAGTTAGCTTAGAATTTGGCTATGGTTCTTATCGGGCAGGAGAGCCCTACGACTTGTTGATCTAACGAGTGGTTATGAATTTTTGCGTGCGTATTTCATCATTTGCAGTGTACGAAGGGTTAGAAGGTTTTTCTTTGTAGTGAAAGAAAGCCATGTAAGAGTGAGGGCTTTCAATGGGTTGCAGAAGGATGTCACCGGAGAGATCTACTTAGCCTTACAGATTGGACCGGTTGAGTTCCTACTGTTGTTTCAAGTGATGGACATTTCGTCTTCATATAGTTTGTTACTGGGAAGGCCCTTGATACATATGGCAGGGGAAGTTCCTTCCACTCTCCATCATTGTATGAAATTCGAATGGCATTGCCAAGAAATTGTGATACATGGGGAGTTAGGCCGGTCAACTTACCTGGAGCATGCAATCCCATTCATAGAAGGATTAGATGGGGTCGCCTTTCATGCGGTCGAGATCATACAACCAACATAAATGGAGAAAAGTGAGCAGACCCATGGTATGTAGTCACCATACACGTCAAAGATGGCAATGCGGGAGATGATGACGTATGGGTACCGACCAGGGACTTGGCTGGGAGCCCGGTCAGATGGGATAATACAGCTAATTGAGCTGAATGGTAAAAAGGTACCGCTGGCTTGGGATATCAACCTACAACTAGGAAGAAGGCTTTTGTACCAAAGCATGTTCCGAGTCGGGGTCAAAGCTCACCACCAGAGCATGAAATCGTTGATGGAATGGGAAGATTGTTCGTGACTATGATCCAGGAATACTGCGGCAAAGCTGATATCCAGACACCGACCATTCGGAAAGACGTTCCTTTTGATGAACTAAAAAGAATTATTTCTTCCTGAAATTATTACAAGTTCATTTTTTGCCCTTATTTATGCTCAGTTTTCTTTTTCAGTAATCAAATCAATAAAAACCCGCATTCCGTGATTATGACATGTAACAAAACCATTCAGCAAAACAATCCGTACTACGAAGAGTACGACAAAAGCATAAGGCCTGAGAACGTCCCGCAAGAGATCGAGCAGCTAGAGAGCCAGAAGAAGCCCAACCTCGAAGAAACATAAGTAATTAACTTGGGAAGTGAGGGAGATGTGAAAGAAACTCGAATCGGCATCCATCGGAAGATGAAACAAAGGGAAGAATTGGCGGAGCGCCTCCAACAATACATCGATGTATTCGCTTGGTCATATGATGACATGCTCGGATTAAGTACCGATATCGTCTCTTACCGATTGCCCACTGATCCTTCTAGACCACCAATCAGGCAGAAACCTAGGAAATCCAAGCCAGATTTGAGTCTAAGGATAAAAGAAGAAGTCGCCAAGCAAATAGAAGCGAATGTGGTTAGATTCACCAATTATCCTACCTGGTTGGCAAACATCATACCGGTACCGAACAAGGATGGGAAGATTAGGATATGACTGGACTATCTAGATCTTAACGAAAAAGGTTGATTTTCCTATACCAATTATTCATATCCTTATCAAAAACTGCACGAAGCATGAGTTGCAGTGGTTTGTGGAATGTTTCACCGGATACCACCAGATTCTAATGCACAAAGAAGACGCAGAGAAAACAATGTTCACCACGCCATGCAGAGTTTATTGCTATAGGGTCATGCCATTTGGTCTCAAGAATGCCGGTGCTACCTACATGAGGGCCATGACAACCCTCTTCTATGACATAATCCACAAGGAAATTGAGGTATATGTGGATGACGTCATCATCATGTCTCGAAAGAGTGCAGATCATTTGAAGAAGTTCTTTGAACGATTGCGGTGATATAGTTTGAAGTTGAATCCTGGGATGTGTGCATTCGAAGTCCCCGCAGGAAAGCTGTTAGGTTTCATAGTTAGCAAGAGAGGGATAGAGCTGGATCCCTCAAAGATTAAGTCCATTTAAGATTTGCCTCCACCCTAGAGAAAGAAGGACATAATGAGTTTCCTCGGAAGAGTGAACTACATCTGTAGATTCGTAGCTCAGTCAACGGTAATCTCTAAACACATTTTAAAGTTGTTGAAGAAAGATGCCTCTACAAATTGGAATGAAGAATGTCAGAAAGCTTTCGATAGGATCAAGGAGTATTCGTCGAATCCGCCCGTGTTAGTTCCTCCCAAACCCGTGATGCTGCTGCTACTATACTTGTCCATCTTGGATAATGCATTAGGATGTGTGTTGGGACCACATAGTGATACTGTAAAGAGGGAGCAAGCGTTCTATTACCTGAGCAACAAATTGACAATGTAGGAAGCAAGATACACCTAGTTAGACCGGACTTGTTGCGCTCTAACCTAGATTGCTCAAAAGTTAAGGCACTACCCTTCAGCATATACCACGCATCTGATATCCCGACTCGACTCGCACAAATACATCTTTTGGAAGGAAGTGCCTATAGGAAAGTTGGCCAAATGGTAGATTCTTCTCAATGAATTTAATATTGTGTAGGTGACACATAAAGCTATCAAAGGACAAGTATTGGCCAATCATCTCGAAGAGAACCTGGTGAACAAGGATTATGAGCCACTCACAACATACTTCCCAGATGAAGAAGTGTTGTTCGCAGGAGAAGACATTGCAGAGTCATACCTAGGGTAGAGAATGTTTTTCGATGGAGCAAAGAATTTCAAAGGTGTAGGGATTGGGGTAGTCGTAATTTCTGAGTCAAGACAACAATACCCGATTTCAGCCAAGATAAGGTTATCTTGCATAAATAATATGGCAGAATATGAAGCATGTATCCTTGGAATTAGCATGGCAGTCGACATGAACATCAAGGAACTTTTGGTCGTATGTGATTCTGATTTGCAGATACATCAAGTTAAGGGCGACTAGAACACCAAGAATGTCAAGATCCTTCCATACTTGCACTGGGTAAAAGAGTTGTGTAAGAAGTTTACTAAGATCAAGTGCAAACATGTTCCCAGAATACAGAATGAGTTCGCCGACGCTCTTGCAACCTTGTCATCTCGAATCCAGGATCTAGACAAGAATTACATTGATCACATCGAGATAGAGCTTTGAAATCAGCATGCATACTGTTTCCATGTATGATGAAGATACATATGGTAACCCTTGGTACTACGACATAAAAAGGTTCCTCGGGGTGACAGAATAGCCAGAAAATGCCACAAATAGTCAGAAGCGAGCACTAAGAAGACTAGCGAATCACTTTTTCCTTAATGGGAAGTCTTGTAACGGAGGACCCCGGACTTAGGTCTGCTATGGTATGTAGATGCTGCTGAAGAGACAAGATTTCTAGAAGAGATACATGCAGGAACGTGCTGGCCTCACATAAACGATTTCAGTTTAGCCAAGAAGATTTTAAAAGTCGGATAATTTTGGATGACTATGGAAAGTGATAGTATCCGCTACATATATAAGTGTCACTAGTGCCAGATTCATGTGGATTTCATCCGGTTTCCACCTAATAAGCTGAACGTAATGGGCTCTCCTTGGCTGTTCGCTGCCTATGGCATAGATGTGATTGGACCTATAAAACCTGCCATATAAAACGGGCATCATTTCATCTTGGTAGCCATTGACTACTTTACCAAATGGGTTGAAGCCTCTACATACAAGGTTGTCACGAAGAAAGTGGTGGCAGATTCTGTTCGTAACAACATAGTTTGCAATTTTGAGATCCCTAAATTAATCATAACTAACAATGCATCCATTCCCAACAGTAATCTCATGAGGGATATTTGCGAGAAGTTCAGAATCATCCACCATTATTCCACAGCCTACATGCCACAAATGACTGGAGCAGTCGAAGCAGCCAACAAAAACATCAAGAGAATCTTACGGAAGATAGTGGACAATCACATGCAATGGCACCAGAAACTATCTTTTGCCTTACTAGGTTACCGTACCACTATGAGAACATCTACTGGAGCAATTCCATACATGTTTGTATATGGAACAAATGTTGTGGCACAAAATCACCTTGTGATACCTCATCTCATAGTCACGAGTCACAGGTCTCAACCCACCATCATGTACTCATGGAAACTCGTGCCCACATCTCGAATCACAACCGCACGGATAACTCACGTGCCAATATCTCAATCCTCCCAGCATGATCACAGGATCACATTCGCAATCCGCCCGACATGATCACAGTCTAACAATCACAATCCCACGACATGGTCAAAGGCTCACAATCACAATCTGCGCGGCATGGTCAAAGGCTCACAATCATAATCCACCTGACATGATCACAAGCTCAATATCAACATTGAAACAAATAATATAACAACACATGGGAATGATCAATAAATGTCAAGTTTCATACTCCTGAACTAGTATAAGTGGCATGCTAGGGTCTATGCTTGTCAGAGTGTACTATTGCTGCCCAAGTCAACAAGTTATATCAAAGACATCGAGTAGTTTATCGAAACAACAAAGCAAGCCACGTAAGGTATATGACAAACACAAGGAAAAGCACACCATCACATGAAAATCACCAACACAATGTCTCCAAACGATCACATATCATCCCTGACATTGCCACCCTTATCTCTCCGATAGCCACCCGTATCACTCTGTGTAATAGACACCCTTATCACTCTGCCGTGACAATAAAATTTTCCACCCTTATCTCTCAGATAGCCATCCATATCACTCCGTACAATAGCCACCCTTATCACTCCGCCTGGACAAAAACACAATAGCCACTCTTATCACTTTACATTCAACAACAGTGAAATGCCACTCTTATGCTCTGCATAACAACAATAGTGAAATGTCACCCTTATGCTCTGCATAACAACAATGGTGAAATACCACTCTTATACTCCGCATAACAACAAAGGTGAAATGCCACCCTTATCCCCGCATAACAACAACCAAAACCACACAACAATACACAATTCTAACATTACAACAACACGACGTATCAACTCGTAGCACAAGTGCCCATAGGCCACAACATATCTAAGGATCCAACAATATCAATATTTACACAACAAGTAGCTCATGGCTCAAATACAATGTGTATAAAATCTAAATAACAACAATCAGAATGGGGAAATAACTCAACAAGGAACGACACCCATTTTTACACAACTTCAATTAAAATAGATTAATGACTTTCGATAACCTCAAATCCAATTAATTGTTGAAGGATAAACTCAATAGTGAAATTATTTACATGAAATGGCAAACTTTGGCTCCTAGTGTATGAATTAGGCTAACAAAGAAAGAGATGGCAAGAACTAGTACTACATCTAAATGCATGTGAATAACCCGGCAACAAAAGGGATATCATGTACAACAATTTCAACTAAGAATAACTCCACAATAAAAGAAATCACATAATGATACAAGTGATAACAACTTCATATAAAGCTTATAAAAGCAACCTCGACAAGTAAAGAATGTGACATGTAACGACAACTTCAAATAAAGCATGTGATAATATTCATGATGAATAAATGATACAACGGGTGCTAACAATTCCAAATGAATACATGAAAGAAGCCTAAGAGTCTAAACCTATCAATATTCACATATAAGCCCGAGTATGTACTCGTCAACTCGCGTACACGGCTTTCACACGACACAAATAGCACAAACGACTCAAATCCTAAGGGGTAGTTTCCCCACACAAAATTAGGCAAGATACTTACCTCAATGTAGCTAAACTGATACTCTAAAATGACCTTCTCGTGTGAAACAAAAATTTCATTCTTAGGAAATAATTGTAGAAGGAAATAATTCACAAATTCTAACATCACAACAACACGACGTATCAACTCGTAGCACAAGTGTCCATAGGCCACAACATTTCCAAGGATCCAACAATATCAATATTTACACAACAAGTAGCTCATGGCTCAAATACAATGTGTATAAAATCTCAATAACAACAATCGGAATGGGGAAATAACTCAACAAGGAACGACACCCATTTTTACACAACTTCAATTAAAATAGATTAATGACTTTCGATAACCTCAAATCCAATTAATTGTTTAAGGATAAACTCAATAGTGAAATTATTTACATGAAATGGAAAACTTCAGCTCCTAGTGTATGAATTAGGCTAACAATGAAAGAAATGGCACGAACTAGAACTACATCTAAATGCATGTGAATAACCAGACAACAAAAGGGATATCATGTACAGCAATTTCAACTAAGAATAACTCCACAATAAAAGAAATCACATAATGATACAAGTGATAACAACTTCATATAAAGCTTATAAAAGCAACCTCGACAAGTAAAGAATGTGACATGTAACGACAACTTCAAATAAAGCATGTGATAATATTCATGATGAATAAATGATACAACGGGTGCTAACAATTCCAAATGAATACATGAAAGAAGCCTAAGAGTCTAAACCTATCAATATTCACATATAAGCCCGAGTATGTACTCGTCAACTCGCGTACACGGCTTTCACACGACACAAATAGCACAAACGACTCAAATCCTAAGGGGTAGTTTCCCCACACAAAATTAGGCAAGATACTTACCTCAATGAAGCTAAACTGATACTCTAAAATGACCTTCTCGTGTGAAACAAAAATTTCATTCTTAGGAAATAATTGTAGAAGGAAATAATTCACAAATTCTAACATCACAACAACACGACGTATCAACTCGTAGCACAAGTGTCCATAGGCCACAACATTTCCAAGGATCCAACAATATCAATATTTACACAACAAGTAGCTCATGGCTCAAATACAATGTGTATAAAATCTCAATAACAACAATCGGAATGGGGAAATAACTCAACAAGGAACGACACCCATTTTTACACAACTTCAATTAAAATAGATTAATGACTTTCGATAACCTCAAATCCAATTAATTGTTTAAGGATAAACTCAATAGTGAAATTATTTACATGAAATGGAAAACTTCAGCTCCTAGTGTATGAATTAGGCTAACAATGAAAGAAATGGCACGAACTAGAACTACATCTAAATGCATGTGAATAACCAGACAACAAAAGGGATATCATGTACAGCAATTTCAACTAAGAATAACTCCACAATAAAAGAAATCACATAATGATAAAAGTGATAACAACTTCATATAAAGCTTATAAAAGCAACCTCGACAAGTAAAGAATGTGACATGTAATGACAACTTCAAATAAAGCATGTGATAATATTCATGATGAATAAATGATACAACGTGTGCTAACAATTCCAAATGAATACATGAAAGAAGCCTAAGAGTCTAAACCTGATCAATATTCACATATAAGCCCGAGTACGTACTCGTCACCTCCCGTACACGGCTTTCACATGACACAAATAGCACAAACGACTCAAATCCTAAGGGGTAATTCCCCCCCACAAAATTAGGCAAGATACTTACCTCAATGAAGCTAAACTGATACTCTAAAATGACCTTCTCGTGTGAAACAAAAATTTCATTCTTAGGAAATAATTGTAGAAGGAAATAATTCACAAATTCTAACATCACAACAACACGACGTATCAACTCGTAGCACAAGTGTCCATAGGCCACAACATTTCCAAGGATCCAACAATATCAATATTTACACAACAAGTAGCTCATGGCTCAAATACAATGTGTATAAAATCTCAATAACAACAATCGGAATGGGGAAATAACTCAACAAGGAACGACACCCATTTTTACACAACTTCAATTAAAATAGATTAATGACTTTCGATAACCTCAAATCCAATTAATTGTTTAAGTATAAACTCAATAGTGAAATTATTTACATGAAATGGAAAACTTCAGCTCCTAGTGTATGAATTAGGCTAACAATGAAAGAAATGGCACGAACTAGAACTACATCTAAATGCATGTGAATAACCAGACAACAAAAGGGATATCATGTACAGCAATTTCAACTAAGAATAACTCCACAATAAAAGAAATCACATAATGATAAAAGTGATAACAACTTCATATAAAGCTTATAAAAGCAACCTCGACAAGTAAAGAATGTGACATGTAATGACAACTTCAAATAAAGCATGTGATAATATTCATGATGAATAAATGATACAACGTGTGCTAACAATTCCAAATGAATACATGAAAGAAGCCTAAGAGTCTAAACCTGATCAATATTCACATATAAGCCCGAGTACGTACTCGTCACCTCCCGTACACGGCTTTCACATGACACAAATAGCACAAACGACTCAAATCCTAAGGGGTAATTCCCCCCCACAAAATTAGGCAAGATACTTACCTCAATGAAGCTAAACTGATACTCTAAAATGACCTTCTCGTGTGAAACAAAAATTTCATTCTTAGGAAATAATTGTAGAAGGAAATAATTCACAAATTCTAACATCACAACAACACGACGTATCAACTCGTAGCACAAGTGTCCATAGGCCACAACATTTCCAAGGATCCAACAATATCAATATTTACACAACAAGTAGCTCATGGCTCAAATACAATGTGTATAAAATCTCAATAACAACAATCGGAATGGGGAAATAACTCAACAAGGAACGACACCCATTTTTACACAACTTCAATTAAAATAGATTAATGACTTTCGATAACCTCAAATCCAATTAATTGTTTAAGGATAAACTCAATAGTGAAATTATTTACATGAAATGGAAAACTTCGGCTCCTAGTGTATGAATTAGGCTAACAATGAAAGAAATGGCACGAACTAGAACTACATCTAAATGCATGTGAATAACCAGACAACAAAAGGGATATCATGTACAGCAATTTCAACTAAGAATAACTCCACAATAAAAGAAATCACATAATGATAAAAGTGATAACAACTTCATATAAAGCTTATAAAAGCAACCTCGACAAGTAAAGAATGTGACATGTAACGACAACTTCAAATAAAGCATGTGATAATATTCATGATGAATAAATGATACAACGTGTGCTAACAATTCCAAATGAATACATGAAAGAAGCCTAAGAGTCTAAACCTGTCAATATTCACATATAAGCCCGAGTACGTACTCGTCACCTCCCGTACACGGCTTTCACATGACACAAATAGTACAAACGACTCAAATCCTAAGGGGTAATTCCCCCCCACAAAATTAGGCAAGATACTTACCTCAACGAAGCTAAACTGATACTCTAAAATGACCTTCTCGTGTGAAACAAAAATTTTGTTCTTAGGAAATAATTTCTAAAACCCATAGGAAATAATTCCGGATAATAAAGTTTCGTTCTTTAATGAAAACTAAAAGTAAACCACGGGCCCGTACCTCGAGACCCAAAAACATTTACAACATCCGAACACACATTGCGATACGAGTCCAACCATATAAACATTATCCAATTCCGACATAAAATAGTCCTTCAAATCATCATTTTACATTTTCGAAAGTGTTCACAAAAACTACCATTGTTCTCCCATTCAAATCACTAATTTAATGTTAAAAATAAAGATGGAATCACGAAATAAAATCAAATGTGGGTAAAGAACACTTACCCCAATCCAACACGTGAAAGAACCCCTCAAATATCGCTCAAATCCGAGGTCTACAACTCAAGATATGATAGAAATGGCCAAACACTCAAATTATAAACTATCTGCCGAAGATTCCGCTTTTGTGGACCAAGAGGCGCACCTACGAGCCCGCACTTGCGAGCCATGGCTCGCATATGGGAAAATAGCTTACCAGACAAGGATTCGCATCCACGAAAAAGTAGTCGCACCTGCGACAATGCAGAAGCGCACAACAAACTGCAAAACCAGCCTTCCTCGCACCTGCGACACAATACACGCAAATGCGATGATCACATCTGCGATCCTTCACTCGCAGAAGCAAAACTCCCGCCCAGGCCCCAACATCGCAGAAACGACTCAAAGATCACAGAAGCAACCCATGCGACGCACTTGAAGTAGATTTGCCCAAAGACATGGAAACCATACAAAATGCATCCGAAACACACACGCAGACCTGCTCGAGGCCTCAAATCACATCAAACAACATCAAAACTACGTATCGCAACTCAAATCAAACTTAATGAACTTATGAACTTTCAACTTCTACAACTCGCGCCGACATATCAAATCAACCTGGAATGATGTCAAATTTTGTATGCAAGTCTGAAATGACACAACGGAGCTATAGCAACTCCCGGAATTTAAATCCGAACCCGATAGTAACAAAGTCAACTCCCGGTAAAACCTCTCAACCTTCCAACCCTTTAACATTCCAACTTTTGCCAAAATGCACCAAATCAACCTACGGACCTCCAAATCAAAATTCAGACACATGCCTAAGTCCAAAATCACCATACAGAGCTATTGGAATCATCAAACCACCATTTTGGAGTCATCGACACAAAAGTCAATTTTCGGTCAACTCTTACCGCTAAAGCTTCTAAAACAAGAATCATTCTTCTAAACCAACCCCGAATCATCCGAAAACCGAACTTGACTACACACATAAGTCGTAATACATAATACGAAGCTGCTCGAGACCTTACGCCACAAAACGGGATGATAGTTCTCCAAACGACCGATCCGATCGTTAAATTCCCCCCTCTTAAACAAACGTTTGTCTTCGAACGTGCCATGAACCATTCCAAAGTCATCAAATCACTAAATGAACTCACCATACATATACTTGCGGGTGATCACACATCACCCCAATCCACATAGGCCCGACAACACCATCTCAACTGAGAATTATTAATTCCACCGATATTGATAAACCTTAGAACCAATTTTCACCATCCGATCATTTCCCAAGGACCCGACTCCAATAGCGACACACGGTATCAGCGTCAACTAGCTGCAATAACCCATGCCTACACCCACAAGGTACAACCACACGACGTAAGACATCACACATATGTCCATAAGAGCATTTTTAACCACCATAGCTGCGCATAATCAAATACAACACCGAAAATAACCTCATCTCAGCTAAAACCTTGTCCTAAACCTTCACAATGCTGACAACGATGTAAGAAACATAAGGATCTCATAACCATTCACCTGAATCAACAAGTCACATCTAACGCCACTTGGGCACACACCTCGTAAGCTAAAACCCAATAAGCACAACGTGAATATGACTGAATATGCAAAGAGAAACATATGAGAGAATTATCCTTTACACCCCGTAAGGTTAAAAATAACATTGATACCATTAGATATTATGTTAATGTGGTATTTTCTTTTAAGTGGAGTATTTTAGTAAACGTTTTATAAGTATAATTTTGGATAGTTACCATTATTACTATTTTTTAATATGATAAATTATACACATAATATGAGAAAGTTTATGAGATTTTCTTTGTTGTAAAGATAGAAATTATTTTTTTACAAGAAAAGAAGGATATCTTTTTACCATTTTAAGAATTAAGCTTACGAAAATTTTTCTCTTTGTATGAGATTAGAAAAATTAGAAGTTGAGAATATATATATATATTTTTACACTGATGTTTTAATGAAATAATAGTGTATGTATTGATTTTATATGGTACCACATGACCACGATAGTAGGGTATATATAAAGTGTATTAAAAGTGGGTAGTATTTTAAGTAATTTGAGATAGTTCTTAATTATGCGGGTAATTAGTTAATTACCGGATAGCGGGATATTACCTAATTAATTAATTGATTATTGGATAAGATTAATATCCCCACCCCACCCTACGTGGAAGTAAGCCATTATTAATACATATGACTAAGTAGTCATATGAGCTTAGGTGGCTATCTAAGGTGAATAGGACTTTAACGTGTAATCCATTCAAAGTCTATACAAAGTTGGTACAAAGTTTGATTTCATTACAAAGTTGGTCTCATTTTAGACATTGAATAAGAAAGTAAGAAGCAGATACCTTTCCTCCAAATTCTAAGCAATTCAAAAACAGACGCTAAGGTTCAATCCAACAAAGCTTTCAACAAAAATTCTTGCAGCCAAATCAAATCCAGCAAGAATTATTAGCACCTTAGCAACGTAAACTTTTGCGGTTCTAACAGAGTACTGTGCACCTTTTTCCAAGAATATCATACGGAGTTTTCCCTACTCTAGGTATGTTAAGGTTAATTATTCTTTCTTTTGGCATGATCCAAGTAACGAGACGTAAACGTAATGCTATTCCATAAGTAGTTCTACTCTTAGCAGTTAAGGATACCTATGCTATTCATTCCTGTAAAGCGATATTCAAGAATGTCTAAGTATGTTTCTAGTTCCTTGTTGAGCTATTTGATAAAGATGTTAATATTAATAGTATTGTGATATACATATCTTCATTTACCACCAAGCTATGGCCAGTAGAGCAGTTACACATTTACCATCGAGCTACGGCCGGTTGGGCAGTTATACATCTACCACCAAGCTACGACCGGTCGGGCAGTTACAGTTACCACTGGTTGGATAGTTATGTATTATTATTTACCACCGGTTGGGCAGTTATGCATTTACCACCGAGCTATAGCCGGTTGGGCAGTTATGTATCATTATTTACCGTGGGTTGGGTAGTTATGTATCATTATTTACCGCTGGTTGGGCAGACATTAATATTCATTTACCACCGAGCTACGGCCGATCGGGCAGTTATGCATTTACCACCATGCTACGGCCGGTTGGGCAGTTATACATTTACCACAGAGCTACGGCCGGTCGGACAGTCATGTATTTACCACCGCGCTACGGCCGGTCGGGAAGTTACCACTTATCAAGTTGGGAAGTCATGCATCATATGATATGGTTAATAGTCACAAAGAGAAGCATTGTATATATATGAGTATAATAAGTATGCATATACGGTGGTGCTTCAGAGATTCAGGTTGATTCTTATATGTCTTTAAAGTAATGTGGACTTATTGTTATGTTTCAGTTCTGCCTTACATACTCAGTACATTATTCGTACTGACGTCCTTTTGTTGGGGACATTGTATTCATGTCTGGAGGTATAGATAATCAGTTTGACGAGCCCCCATAGTAGACGAGATTAGCATTCAGCAAAGGATTGGTAAGACTCCACCTCATTCGGAGTGCATCCCAGTCTCTGAGTCATCATGTCAGAATTTTGCTACAGACTTATGGGTAGGCCGGTACCCTGTCCCATTTGATGTCAAATAATATTAGAGGCTTTGTAGACAGAGGTTCAGTTTGTACAGTATGACAGAGCCCTTGACGGTCCATATGTACTCATATTTTAAGAAAAATGGTTTAGGGATACAGTGTTTCCCACTTATAGATATACTGTCACGACCCTAAATTTCCCTCCGTAGGGTGTCGTGATGGCACCTAGTCTCTAAGACTAGGTAAGCCTATCAATGCGGAATAATCATAAATATCTGAAAATAAGTAATATACAATTCAAATGATTACAACTCCCAAAATCCGGTAGAAATAAGTCACAAGCTTCTAAGAATTTATTCTCAATGTCTCTATATGTCAAGGTCTAAATAAAATATAAGGAAGCAACATAAAATGATAGAAGGGGACTCCAGAGTCTGCGGACGCTGGCAGATATACCTCGAAGTCTCCGTGCGCAGGTAACTTACTGACGTCTAGGCTGGTAAAATGTACCTGGATCTGCCCAAAAAGATGTGCAGAAGCGTAGTATGAGTACGCCACAGCGGTACCCAATAAGTGCCAAGCCTAACCTCGGTAGAGTAGTGACGAGATCAGGTGAGGCCCTATTAGAATATAATAATGGCATGGTTAAATGTTTATCAATGTAGTAAAATAAAATGACATTGGAAATGAATCAAATAGTATGTCACATTTAATGACACCAAATAATTGCAAATAATATCTCGTGGAATCAAAACAAAATTTCCTTTAACTTTATGAAAATCACAACAATTAATCGAAAGCAACTATGGCCATAAATCAATATCAAACAAGGGCACTACGGAGGAACTGCCTCGTAGTCCCAAGTTATAAATAATTTCACAATATCTCATTTCCTTATATCAACGTGGGAGCCTTCCCAATTTATTTTAAAAAAAATATTTTTTTCCGAAATAGCATCCCGCGTTTTAGCCACCCTTATCACACCGCATGACTTCTAGTAGTCACCCCTACTAGCCACGTGTATCAAGCCACTCTTATCTCCCCGCATGCGTTTCAACACCCAGACCTTATACCACCGCATGCGTATCAATATCACAATATATCACAATTTGCACCTCAAGTGCTCAAATAATTTAACTTGCCAAAATAATTCAACAACAATATTTTT
>AWOL01S0036694.1:2209-19637 GCA_000715115.1 Nicotiana otophora | reverse complement strand
AATATTTACTAATATTGTCTCCCTTTGCTTTGCATCTTTCTTCTGGATTTCATGGTATTGCTATTTATCCTATGAGTGTTGTTGTGGTACTAATATTGTCTCCCTTTTTGTCCTTTTGTGATACTAATATTTTTGAGCCGAGGGTCTTTCGGAAACAGCCTCTCTACTCCTTCGGGGTAGGGGTAAGGTCTGCGTACACACTACCCTCCCCAGACCCCATTAATGGGATTCTACTGGGTTGTTGTTGTTGTTGTTGTTGCCTAGCATTTGTAGATGGTAGAAAATTGATTTTACCTCTTAAGATCAATCTTGTATGACCATTCAATGCAGCACCTTTGGAGATGTTTGAAATATCTCAGCAAGATATTTCAAACATCTTAAAACATCTTAATGAGATGTTTGAAACATTTTGTTGAGATGTTTGAAACATTTTACTGAGATATTTCAAACATCTCACTGAGATGTTTCACCAAAGAAAACTTAAATATTTATAGTTTTATTTTTTTATGTGTTAGGAACAAATTATTTGTTTATTTTATTGATGGTCGTTACTTGTTTGTGTGTGCAGATTAAATGAAAAAGGGACGTGTGTCAAAGACAAGTGAAAGAGGAAGAGATAAATCTCCTTCTAAAAGATCTAGCAAAAGAATTAAGACATCTCAGGAGGATGAGCTACAAAAATCAATTGTAGCTGAAGTGGAAGCCAAACCTCTTCAGGTAGTAGAAGGAGGGAATGCTGGAGAAGAAGAAAAAGAAAACGAAAATGAAGAGAAAATTGAGAAAGAAAATAAAGAGAAAACAGAGAATGTACTAGGAGAGAATGCCAGAGAAGCAAAAACGGAGAAAGAAAAAGAAGAGGAAACAAGGAAAGTAAGAGAAGAAAAGACAAATATTAATGGAGAAGAATCAAAAGAGGAGACAACAATTGATGAAAGAGAATATAAGACATATATTGATGATGAAGCATCAGTAGGAAATACCGAAGGAGAAGCTTCAAGAGAAGAAGAAGAAGAAGAAGAAGAAGAAGAAGAAGAAGAAGAAGAAGAGGCAGCGACAAAAAGAAGAAAAAAGAGAAAGAATAACAATGCACATTCTCAATCTGTCGAGGTAAGCTTAATATGTTTCAAACATCTCTCTAGATGTTTGAAATATCTCTATAGATGTTTGAAACATCTCTCTGGATATTTAAAGCTTATGTCTGCATGTTTGAAATATTTCCTAGGATGTTTCACTAAACATGATTGTAAAGAGATCTTTTTAATTATTAAATTAATTATTCTTGTGCCTTTGATTAATCAACACCTTTATAAATACAAGATGAGATGCCTGAGAATGAGTCTGACAGTTGCGAGGTTGAAATCTTAAAACTTCGATCGGAACTTCCACCCTTAAAGTAGAAGACATTTTTAGATGATAATGAGACCTTCAACAAGAAGATCACTGTGAGATTCTCATTAGGATTAGCAGGTATGGGTGAGTTCCGAAAGTTGTTGTAGGATGAGGGCCTCGAAAACAAGTTTAGGAGTAGTCCTCTCGGGCACTTTTTGGATTTGCCTGAGAGGCCACTATTTCAAGCATCGTGCATGGCTTTCTACTCCATAGAGTATTATGTGAGAAGACTCAGGAGTTATGGTTTGATTATAAAAGATTACCAATTTGCTTCTGCCTTCGTGAGTTCGCCATAATAACTGGACTCAACTGTGGACATTATTACACGAATTCGAAGCTTCAAAAGTACCTTCTTGATGGTGAAAAGTTATGTAAACTTATTGCCAAAGGAAAAAGGCCTGTGACTGGTAAAATAGTGCTTGAGTTGATAAAATCTAAATCCAAAAGGATAGAAAAATACAAGTATGCATTATGCTTGATTTGGTTTATCCACTGTATTTTATTGGCAAAGGATTCGAACTGTGGAGTGTCTAAAGCTACAGTTAGATTGGCCTCCATAGAAGAGGCTTTCTATAATTATCCATGGGGCCAAAATAGTTTCCGATTGACAGTTGGTTATCTTATGAAAGATATGAAAGAGCGTCAACAATCTAAGGGTGACTCGTATAACCTCCACGTATTTTCTTGGGCTTTCATGGCAACTAAATAAATCTTGTTCATTACTTCTATTTTAGTGTTATTTATATAATTTTTTATTTACTTTTTTATCACACAATGTAGGCTTGGGCATTTGAAGTCATACCTCAATTGCGGGTAAAAGACTATCCAAAAGAGAGGACATTGTCGAGGATGAGGAGGTGGCTATTTGAAAATGTAGAAAAAGATAGGCCTGATCCATTTCAAATCAAAGAACGTCTGGTAAGGCTCATTCTGATAGATGTTTATTGTTTGAAAGATATTTCAAACATTAGATATTTGAAACATCTCCTCGGGATGTTTGAAACAACCATAGGATGTGTGAAACATCCACATGATGTGTCAAACATCTTTCAAAAATCATCCACAGGACATTTGAAACATCCACATAATGGCTGAAATACCTTTCAAATAATATGTGGATGTATTTTAAATATTCTGCAAAAAGTATTTTAAACATCAAGCATGCCTCTAATATTTTTTGCGTATAATATTTTTTGTTATCTACCCAGGTGGTACACCCTTTTCTTTACCCTATAAAGGCTTAAAAAATGGAGCCTTATATCCAAAAACTTGTTATCTTATCTGACAAAGAGGACATGATGATAGATAACATAAGTAAAGAGTTGGATGGAGTGACAGTCTTAAGGCATTTGGGTGGTGCCATTAAGATAAATAAGGGTAGTTTGCAAACCCCACAAGTTGGAGATAGTCATGTGGTTGGAGGATATGATAATAGAACAGAAAAATTTATTAGTGGAGATGGTAAAATGGGAGAAGAAGCTATTGATGACGATGATGGTGATTGTGGAATGCACTTTAATGATGATAATGGCATGGGGGTTCTAATTATGATGATGGCAGAGGAGTTGCTTCTATGAAACAAATGGGTGATGAAATAAAAGATCGTATTGTTATGGGTACATTTAGTATTCATTGTCCTTGCATATGCCCTGATTGTCAGGAAAAGGAAGAGAAGCAAATAAAGTGGAGGGATGACATGCAGCGTCAGTTGAACCTTATGAATGATCAGTTGAACTCTATGCATAAGACAATGGATGACTTAGTTCAAAATCTATCAAAGAGGCATGTGGATCTTCCCCGAGCTATTCAGGATCCTTACACAAAAGAAAAAAAAGGAACAAAAAGAGGAAGAAAACTGGAAAGGAAGAAACCTCTATAGCAATCAGTGAGGAGAGGCTGGAAGTTTATATTTATAAACCGATTGACTGGGAGAGGAGAAATTCCCTCGTGACATTTATCAAAAATAAGGGGCCTCAGATACATTCACATATGGGATGCTCAATTATGAAAACTTTAAGAACATTCAAGATTCTCAATTTTGGTTGGAGGATAAGGTACATATTCATAACCCTTTCATCTTGATTTGATTTTTACTTCCCTGTTTGAAACATCCTCTAGATTAATTGTGTATGGTTTGTTGAATTGTTTGATCCACAATAAGATTAGTCTTTACAAGTTCAATGTTCAAAATCTTTTGTATCTCTATTAGAAAGTTTCAGGCAGAAGTGTTTTATATCTGTAGTATCATGAAATAAGAATAAGATAATCCTTGAATTAAACTAATGTTTCATTATTTCACTTGCTCCAGTGTAAGATATTCTGTAAGATATTTGACACATTCTGTAAGATGTTTGAAACATACTTTAAGATGTTTGAAATATCCTAATGGATATGTGACTGATGTTTATGGATGTTTGATGTTTAATACTAGTATGTGGATTAGTAATTTAGTTATTTTGATTCTGCGTCACATGGAGGATTTCTTAGCTCTTATGCGTATTAGACACAGAAGGTACCCCAAGCACTATGATCAAGTAGATATCATCCTGGATTGTAATTTCCTTTATATCTTAAAGGAACACTATAAAACTCTGTGTGATGGGGTGGACAAGGTAAATGTTACTCCATCTCTTACCATGATCTTGAATGAGTACCAATTTCATAAAGATGATCTAAAGTATGCTCGAGGAGAGATGCCTTTCTGTGGTGGCCGACCTTGAAATGGTGCGAAAAGGATCTTTTATGTATACAACATTGAGAGGAACCATTATGTCACAGTTGTATTTCTTGTTGAAGAGTCAAAGATGCTTATTTACGACTGCAATACCTATGTGTACACTGATGAAAATTTGGGTGAATGTTTGTATCCCATTGGTACAATATTCCCTAGATACCTCCGATCATGTGGCATTTTCATGCACTTGCCTAAAGAATCCTTGAACAATGATTGGATACCTGAAAGGGTCTTTGATCTTCCATGAGATGACACATATAGTAGTTGTGGAGCATGATCCTTAATGTTCATTGAGCATCTCATCACCAACGCTCTGATGGATAAGATGAATGGCAACATTGTTAGCGAGTTTAGAGAGAAAATGGTTGTGGATATCTTTCACAAGAACATGGAACCATGATATGATTTGTAATTGATGTATATTTTTATATTATTTCTGGATGGTATAAATAGATGATTTACCATTTTTATTGTTTATTTTTATGGATATTATCTAATTTTTGGATGGTTTTAATGGATATTTGGATCATACCTTTATGGAACAAACCAATGATGTTTGAAACATCTATCAGAATGTTTGAAGAAATTTAATACTTCGAATAATTGAACATAGAATAATTGAATACGTCAAATAATTGATCGGGAACCTATTGACTTTGTGTCACGACCCAAAATCCTAACCTGTCGTGATGGTACCTATCTCAATACTAGGCAAGCCAACAATCTCAATAAACCACATTTCCTCTTAAGTTTGAAATCATAATATTTGAATTTCCATAGAAATATCTCACAAATTACTGACATAAGATATATTCCCAAAATCTGGTGTCACTGAGTACATGAGCATCTAAATGACAACAAAGTGTGACTGCTAAAAACACTTTCTAAAAATGTAGAACAGTACAAAAACTGAAGGGAAAGAGAGTCAAGGTCAGCGGACGTCAAGCAGCTACCTCGATGATCTCCAACAGATAAAACTCCAAGAACTAGCAATTGTCGTGTCCAGAAGTACCTAGATCTGCACATGAGGTACAGGATGTAGTATGAGTACAACCAACTCAGCAAGTAACAATACTAAATAAAGAACTGAAAATAGTGACGAGCTTCACAACTAAGTCCAATTACAGTAATTTCCAGCATAAGAAAGTAGTCATTCTTGTAAGTTTAACAATTAAGGCCCAAACAGTAATTTCATATCAAGTTCAACTGAAACAGGAGATAATATCTCTCTGAAATTTCCAACACAGTGATATATGACAACTGTAGTGCAATAAGAATGAAATCAAATGCATCCTCTCAGTACCACTGTCACTCAGCCATTCCATTCACTCAACACTCAGCACTCGCACTCAGTAGGTACCCGCGCTCACTAGGGGTCATGTACATGTTGAACTATCTGCTTAATTGTTGCTTTATACTCAGTCACAATTTACTTGTTTATTTTATCTCAGTATCTATTATTCTAGCAAGATCCTTGTGAAATCTTCAAACCTTGAACAAGAATTGGTGGACAAATAGCTAGGTCTTCACTTTCCCTCTCTAAGATGCTCTCACCTCTCTCTAAAATATCACATGAAACCCTTCAAAATGACCTCTAATAGTGTTTTATAAGAATGATGTCAGGTTTATAAAACCAGAAAAATGAAGGCCCGAAACACACTCTGCGGTCGCATATGCGACCGCATAATGCTCCTGCGACTCGCATATGCGACCGCATAATGCTCCTACGGCTCGCATAATGGGTCGCAAAAAGGCCCCTCTATAACTGGGCAACACTGTTTCAGTCTACAGTTATTATGCAGCCCGCCGACCTGTTCTGCGATCGCATAATGCACCGTAGAACTAGTCTGCGATCGCATAATACCGCAAACCTGATCTCCAATGGCCTAGCCTGCTTCACTCTGCGGCCATTATGCAGTCCGCAAAGTGATTCTACGGTCGCATATTGGGCCGCAGAAATGTAATTTGTTTTACTCACCAGCGCATTGTTCACCCCAATGTAAGTCTAGTTCGGCACCACGAAACCTTAATTTCGTTAGCAAATATTTTTCGGGGTCGTTACACATAAGTCAACATCCGGTCAACCTTTTCAACTTAAGTTTTAAACCTTAGAACTAAGTGTTCCAAATCAATCCAAAACCTTCACCTGGTCTGAACCAGTTACCCCGGTAAGTCAAATAACAACCATAAAGCATAATTTGAGCAGTAAATGGGAAGACGGGATTGTAATACTCGAAACGACCGGCCGGGTCATTACATTCTCCCCCTCTTAAACAAACGTTCGTCCTCGAACGGGTTTTAGAATTATACCTGCAGTCTCAAAATAGGTGTGGATATTTGCTCCGCATCTCCCGCTCAGTCTCCCAAGTAGCTTCTCCGACTAGCTGGCCTCTCCACTGCACTTTCACTGAAGTTATGTTCTTTGATCTCAACTTTCGAACATGCCGGTTTAAAATGGCCACCAGCTCTACATCATAAGTCAAATTACCTTCCAATTACACTGTACTGAAATCCAAAACATGAGACGGATTCCCGACATACTTTTGGAGGATAGATACATGAAATACTGGATGAACACTAGATAGACTAGGCGGCAATGCAAGTTCATAAGCTACCTCTCCAATCTTCTTAAGCACCTCAAACGACGCAATATACCGAGGGCTCAACTTGCCCTTCTTCCCGAACCTCAACAACCCTTCATGGGCGAAATCTTGAGCAGAACCTTCTCCCCCACCATGTGAGCAATTTTACAGACCTTCCGGTCATCATAACTCTTTTGTCTAGACTGCGCCATGCGAAGCCGCTCTTGAATTAATTTAACCTTCTCCAAAGCATCCTGAACCAAATCAGTACCCAATAGCCTAGTCTCACCCGGCTCAAACCAACCCACTGGAGACCGACACCGTCTCCCATATAAAGCCTCATACGGAGCCATCTGAATTCTCGATTGGTAGCTGTTATTTTAAGCAAACTCTACCAGTAGCAAAAATTTATCCCAAGAACCTCCAAAATCTATAACACAAGCGCGTAGAATATCTTCTAATATCTGAATAGTGCGCTCGGACTGTCCGTCCGTCTGAGGGTGAAATGTTGTACTCAGCTGAACCTATGTACCTAATTTTCGCGGTACTGCCCTCCAAAACTGTGATGTAAACTGTGTACCCCGATCTGAAATGATGGACAATGGCACACCGTGCAGACGAACAATCTCGAGGATATAAATCTCAGTCAACCACTCCGAAGAATAAGTAGTACCAACTAGAATACAATGCACTGACTTGGTAAACCGATCTACAATCACCCAAACAACATCAAACTTCCTCAAAGTATGTGGGAGCCCAACTACGAAATCCGTGGTAATACGTTCCCACTTCCACTCCGGAATTTCAAGTCTCTGAAGTAATCCACCCGGTCTCTGATATTCGTATTTCACCTGTTGACAGTTTAAACACCGAGCTACAAACCCAACTATATATTTCTTCATATACCTCCACCGATAGTGTTGTCTCAATCCTGACAATCTTCGCGGCACATGGATGAATGGAGTATCGCAAACTATGAGCCTCCTGGAGAATCAACTCACGCAAACCATCTACATTAGGCAGACATAGCCTGCCCTGCATCCGTAATACACCAGCATCCCCAATAGTGACTTCCTTGGCATCACCGTGATGAACCATGTCCTTAAGGACAAACAGATGAGGGTCATCATACTAACGTTCTCTGATACCATCATAAAGAAAAGACTAAGAAACCACGCAAGCCAAAACTCGACTAGGCTCGAAAATATCCAATCAAACAAACTGGTTGGCCAAGGCATGAACATCCAATGCTAAAGGCCTTTCTGCTACCGGTAAGTATGTTAAGCTTCCCAAACTCTCCGCCTTACGAATCAAGGCATCGGCCACCACTTGATGAATAATATATTCCAGACATATCTTGATTCATTCATTGTAGTATTTATTGAGGATATCCTGGTGTACTCATGTAGCCAGGAGGAACATGCACAACATTTGAGTATTGTATTACAGAGGCTGAGAGAGGAGATACTGTATGCCAAATTCTCTAAGTATGAGTTCTGGCTTAGTTCAGTGGCATTCTTGGGACACATAGTATCCAATGAAAGGATTAAGGTGGATCCGAAGAAAATAGAGGTAGTTCAGAGTTGGCACAGGCCATCTTCAGCTACTGAGATTCGGATGTTTCTTGGCTTGGCTAATTATTATCGTCGCTTTGTGGAGGGCTTCTCATCTATTGCATCGCCTATGACTAGATTGACCCAGAAAAGTGCTCCGCTCAGGTGGTCGGATGAGTGTGAAGAGAGCTTTCAGAAGCTCAAGACATCTTTAACTACAACCCCAGTATTGGTGTTGCCTACAGGTTTAGGGTCTTATACTGTATATTATGACGCGTCGCGTATTAGTCTCGGCATAGTGCTGATGCAAGACGGTAGGGTGATTGCCTATGCATCCAGACAGTTAAAGGTACATGAGAAGAATTATCTGTCCATGACCTTGAGTTAGCAGCTATTGTTCATGTCTTGAAGATTTGGCGGCATTATTTGTACGGTGTCCATTGTGAGGTTTATACTTATTGCCGGAGTCTACAACATCTATTTAAATAGAAGGATCTTAATTTGCGGTAGCAGAGGTAGTTGGAGTTGCTTAAGGATTATGACATCACCATTCTCTATCATTCTGGAAAGGCCAATGTGGTGGCCGATGCCTCGAGTCGTAAGGCGAAGAGTTTGGGCAGCTTAACATACTTACCGGTAGCAGAAAGGCCTTTAGCCTTGGATGTTCAGGCCTTGGCCAACCAGTTTGTCTGATTGGATATTTCCGAGCCTAGTCGAGTTTTGGCTTGCGTGGTTTCTCAGTCTTTTCTTTATGATGGTATCAGAGAACGTTAGTATAATGACCCCCATTTGTTTGTCCTTAAGGACATGGTTCATCACGGTGATGCCAAGGAAGTCACTATTGGGGATGATGGTGTATTACGGATGCAGGGCAGGCTATGTCTGCCTAATGTAGATGGTTTGCGTGAGTTGATTCTCCAGGAGGCTCATAGTTTGTGATACTCCATTCATCCATGTGCCGCGAAGATTGTCAGGATTGAGACAACACTATCGGTGGAGGTATATGAAGAAATATATAGTTGGGTTTGTAGCTCGGTGTTTAAACTGTCAACAGGTGAAGTACGAATATCAGAGACCGGCCGGATTACTTCAGAGACTTGAAATTCCAGAGTGGAAGTGGGAACGTATTACCATGGACTTCGGAGTTTGGCTCCCACGTACTTTGAGGAAGTTTGATGTTGTTTGGGTGATTGTAGATCAGTTGACCAAGTCCGCATATTTTATTCCAGTTAGTACTACTTATTCTTCGGAGCGGTTGACTGAGATTTATATCCGCGAGATTATTCGTCTGCACGGTATACCAGTGTCCATCATTGCAAATTGGGGTACGCAGTTTACATCACAGTTTTGGAGGGCAGTACATAGAAAAGTAGGTACACGGGTTCAGCCGAGTACAATATTTCACCCTCAGATGGACGGACAGTCCGAGCGCACTATTCAGATATTGGAAGATATGCTACGCGCTTGTGTTATATATTTTGGAGGTTCTTGGGATCAATTTCTTCCACTGGCAGAGTTTTCTTACAATAACAACTACCAATCGAGTATTCAGATGGCTCCGTATGAGGCTTTATATGGGAGACGATGTCGATTTCTGGTGGGTTGGTCTGATCTGGGTGAGACCAGGCTATTGGGTACTGATTTGGTTTAGGATGCTTTGGAAAAGGTTAAATTGATTCAGGAGCGGCTTCGCACGGAGTAGTCTAGATAGAATAGTTATGCCGACCGGAAGTTCCGTGATGTTGCTTACATGGTGGGGGAGAAGGTTCTGCTCAAGATTTCGCCCATGAAGGGTGTGTTGAGGTTCGGGAAGAAGGGCAAGTTGAGCTCTCGGTATATTGGGCCGTTTAAGGTGCTTAAGAAGATTGGAGAGGTGGATTATGAACTAGCATCGCCGCCTAGTCTATCGAGTGTTCATCCAGTGTTTCATGTATCTATGCTTTGGAAGTATGTCGGGGATCTGTCTCATGTTTTGGATTTCAGTACAGTGCAGTTGGATGGTAATTGGACTTATGATGTGGAGTCGGTGGCCATTTTAGACCTGTAGGTTCGAAAGTTGAGATCAAAGAACATAACTTCAGTGAAAGTGCAGTGGAGAGGCCAGCCAGTCGGAGAAGCTACTTAGGAGACTGAGTGGGAGATGCGAAGCAATTATCCACACCTATTTGAGACTCCAGGTATAATTCTAAACCCGTTCGAGGACAAAAATTTATTTAAGAGGAGGAGAATGTAATGGCCCGACCAGTCGTTTCGAGTATTACAACTCTGTCTCCCTATTTACTGCTCAAATTGTGCTTTAGGATTGTTATTTGACTTTCCGGGGTAATTGGTTCGGGCCCGGTGAGGGTTTTGGAATGATTTGGAACACTTAGTTCCAAGGTTTAGTTTTTATGTTGAAAAGGTTGACCGGATGTTGACTTATGTGTAACGACCCCGGAAAATGTTTGCTAAGGAAATTAAGGTTCCATGGTGCCGAACTAGGCTTACATTGGGTTGAACAATGTGTTGGTGAGTAAAAAAATACATTTCTGCGGCCCACTATGCGACCGCGAAATTACTCTACGGACCGCATAATGGCCGTAGAGTGAAGCAGGCTAGGCCAAGTTTGGAGAACAGTTTTGCGGTGCATTATGCGACCACATAACAGGTCTGCGGGTTGTATAATAACCGCAGACTGAAACAGTGTTTCCCAATTCTAGAGGGGCCTTTTTGCGGCCATTATGCGGGCCGTAGGAGCATTATGCGGTCGCATATGCGACCGCAAAGTGTGTTTCGGGGCTTCATTTTTCTGGTTTTATAAATCCGACCCCATTCTTATAAAACACTATTAGTGGTCATTTTGAAGGGTTTCATAAGATATTAGAGAGAGGTGAGAGCATCTTAGAGAGAGAAAGTGAAAACCTAGTCATTTATCCATCAATTCTTGTTCAAGGTTTGAAGATTTCACAACGATCTTTATAGAACAATAAAGACTGAGATAAAATGAACAAGTAAACTGTGACTGAGTACAATACGACAATTAAGCAGATAGTTCAACATGTACAAGACCCCTAGTGAGAGCACGCACCTACTGAGTGCGAGTACTGAGTGAATGGAATGGCTGAGTGACAGTCGTCCTGAGAGGATGCATTTGATTTCATTCCTATTGCACTATAGTTGTCATATATCACTGTGTTGGAAATTTCTGAGAGATATTATCTCCTGTTTCAGTTGAACTTGATATGAAATTACTGTTTGGGCCTTAATTGTTAAACTTACAAGCATGCCTACTTTCTTATGCTGGAAGTTACTGTAATTGGACTTAGTTGTGAAGCTCGTCACTACTTTTAGTTCTTTATTTAGTATTGTTACTTGCTGAGTTGGTTGTACTCATACTACACCCTGCACCTCATGTGCAGATCCAGGCACTTCTGGACACGACAGTTGCTAGTTCTTGGAGTTTTATCTGTTAGAGACCATCGAGGTAGCTGTTTGACATCCACAGACGTTGACTCTCTTTCCCTTCAGTTTTTGTACTGTTCTACATTTTCAGACAGTGTTTTTAGCAGTCAGACTTTGTTGTCATTTAGATGCTCATGTACTCGGTGACACCGGATTTTGAGAATGTATCTTATGTCAGTATTTTGTGAGATATTTCTATGGAAATTCAAATATTATGATTTCAAACTTAAGAGGAAATGTGATTTATTGAGGTTGTCGGCTTGCCTAATCTTGAGATAGGCTCCATCACGACAAGTTAGGATTTTGGGTCGTGACACCTTGCGAGCATCAACATATTTAATACTTCTAATAATTGATCGTCCACTTATTGATCTTGTGGATAATTGTACATCGACCTATTAAATGGATATAGTAAATAGTTCTAATAATTAATAATCAACCTATTGACCTTATGAAAAAGTAAATATCAACCTATTGAATACTTCAAATGATTGATCGTCAACCTATTGATCTTGTAGATTTAATGTCAATCAATATCAAACATCCTGATAGATCTGCGTTAGATATTTCAAACTACTATCAACTACCATTAAACATCAACCTATTTGATACTTCAAATAATTGATCGTCAACCTAATGATTATGTGAATAATTAAACGTGAAATAATTAAATACTCAAAGGATTGATCGTCAATCTATTGATATTGTGGATAATTATACATCAACCTATTGAATACTTCAAATAATTTATCGTCAACCTATTGACCTTATGAATAATTAAATATTTCAAATAATTGATCGTCAACATAGTGACCTTATGAAATTATTCATCAACCTATTTAATACTTCAAATAATTGATCGCAACTTATTATTCTCGTGGATAGTTAAACATAGAATAATTGAATAAGTCAAACAATTGATCGTGAACCTATTGACCTTGTGAATATCAACATATTTAATACTTCGAATAATTGATCGTCCACTTATTAATCTTGTGGATAATTATACATTAACCTATTAAATTGATATAGTAAATAGGTCTACTAATTAATAATCAACCTATAGACCTTGTAGATTTAATGACAATCAACCTATTGAATACTTCAAATGATTGATCGCCAACCTATTGATCTTGTAGATTTAATGACAATCAATATCAAACATTCTGATAGATGTGAAGAAATTTAGATGGTAGTTGAAGGTGGAAAAAAATACAAGGACATAATAACATCAATATTAACATCAAACTACTTTAAGATGTTTGAAATATCTATCAAGATGTTTGAAGAAATTAAGGTACTTGAAGGTGTAAAAGAACACAAGTACATAATAACATCTACTAAATGATGTTTGAAAAATACAGTAATTGCTACTACAAATCTAAAGATCATTTAGTTCTCCAATAACATCAGCATCAAATTACCAAAACAAGTATAACAACAAAGTCATTAACCCACAGTGGAGTTGCTTGTTCCTCCAGTTCTCTTCTTGCAAGTAGTTCTTTTGTGGCCAGTCCTTTTGCATATGGAGCATCTGTTTTGCTATTTTTTTACTTCCCCGCTTGCTGGAATTCGCTTTGTCTTCCTTCTTCCCAGTTGAATTTCACATGAAGGTGGAGGTATTTTTCTCTCAACAAACTCAGGAGGAACCTCCCAACATTCTTCAGAAGGCACCAGATTGATTTCTATGACATATGCATTCACGTATGTGTCTATATAATAAAAGTCAGAAGTATAGTCATAAATGCTAGTTCGTATTGAGCACCAAACTCAACTCTAAGGGCTGCCATAGCGTGTGTACAAGGTATTTTGTCTAGGTCGATCTCTCTACAAGAACATGTTCTGTTGCGTAGATCAACCTTTGCAACCGCACCATGACCGGTGATGCTGAACACCTGTTGCCTTATTATATGGACCAATAGCTTGTTGCCCGAAGTTGCATTTTTATTAATCTTATTTTCAAATAAAGGGATACAAGTGGTTGGGGTGTCAAGGAACTGTGTACGCCTCTCATGGAAAATTTGGGCAAACATCCTGTTAATAACATCAAATAAGGCAGTGATGGAGAATTCTCTTTCGAGTAGAAATATTGAGTTAACAGACTCGGCAATATTTGTGGTCAATACTTTATATCTGAAATAATAATATATAATACTTTTTTAGAATCTAGAATATAAGTATTTTCATAAATGTTGGAAACATTTTCATGGATGTTGGAAACATCTCGTAAGATGTTTGAAATTGGAATGCAGTAACATGTTTCATGTGAAGCCTGAAACATCTCGTAAGATGTTTGAAACACCTTCTTAGATGCTTGAAACATCTCGTAAGATGTTTGAACTGAGAAGTCCAGTAACCTGTTTCATATAAAGCCTGAAACATCTGAAGAGATGTTTGCAAACATCTTAGGGAATAATTCGAACACCTTCAAAGATGTTTTACCAGGGAGTTCACATTAATGTACCTGTTACCAGGGAAGAGTGCTCTGCTCCATTTGTGAAATCCGATATCCTCCTCAAGATATTTGGAAACTCTTACATCGTTATCTTTGATTTGTTGAAAATGATCATTGAATTCATCAATCCTATATGCTTAGCTGCAGAATAATAATGGTGAAGCAAATCGCCGCAATGAAAATTTTTGCGAATATTTTCAGCAAGGGGCTTCATGCAAAATCCGTGATGAGCCTAAGGGTAAAATTTTGAGATCCCATTTGCTATGCTTATGTGCCTATCAGAAATTATATACAACTCAACACTGTCGGGGTGTATGCTGGACAATTATTCAAAAAAATATTTATATGTGGCATCACACTCCTTGTCTACTACACAAAATGCCATAGGAAAAATATGGTTCTCTGAATCTTGTGCCACGACAAACAACAACACTCCACGATACTTTCCCGTCAAAAATGTCCCATCAACGGCTATGACTTTCCTCATAAAAAAAAACCCATGAATCCAAGCTTCATAAGCTACAAAAAGTATTGAAACTTCCCATAATTATCAAGCTTCAGTGTTGTTTTGATTCCTTCATTTGCCTTCTTAAGCGAGTATCAGTACGTATCTAAAATTGCATACCCGTGCTTTGGGGTCCCCCTTACCATAGCCTTTGCAATATGACCTCCCCTCAGACACTTCCTATAACTAACATTACAATCCAAATCTAAACGAATCGTTTCCATAATTTCTTTGTTAGATGGACCTTTGCCCTCTTCAAACTTAGAATGGATGTATTCACCAATGACACCCGCTGAGGCGTGTGGATGCTTTTCTGTAAGATGTTGTGACCCACATGTGTGCTCATTCTTGTACCTCGTAATATAAAACATGTCAGTACTTATATATTTGATGGATCACAACCACCACTTGCAATTGTTGTCTACACATTTGACACAGTACACAAATTTAGTACTCTTCACTAATTTGAAATGGAAAGGAGCTTTCAAGGAAGCAAGCTTAAATGACATAACTAGCTCGCACTTATTTTTGAAACTTAAACCCTTATAAAACTTCATGCCATCTTCATAATTGTAATGACTGGACCGATCGTTTTGAGTATTTCAGCCTCGTTCCCTTACTTACTGCTCAATTTATGTTTTACAGTTATTATGTAACTTGTCGGGATAATTGGTTCGGGTCCGGTGATGTTTCTGAATGAATTGAGACACTTAGTCTCAAAGATGAAAGCTTAAGTAGAAACAGTTGACCGGATGATTGACTTATATGTAAACGATCTCAGATTAGAGTTTTGATGATTCCAACAGCTCAGTATGGTGATTTTGGACATAGGAGCGCGTCCGGAAAATTATTTGGAAATCCGTAGTTAAATTAGGCTTGAAATGGATTAAATAGAAATTTAAATTAGAAATTTGACCGGGGAGTTGACTTTTTAATATCGGGGTCGGAATCCAATTCTGGAAATTGAAACAGGTACGCTATGTCATTTATGACTTGTGTGCAAATTTTGAGGTCAATCAGACTTGATTTGCTAGGTTTCGGCATCGAATGTAGAATGTTCCGATGTCGTTTCTTCAAGATTTAAGTGGTATCGCATTAATCAAATGAGCTCCAAATTCAGTTTTTATTGAAGCATTTGATCGGTATTGAAATTTTGGAGCCATAGCAAAAAGAATTGTCGAATTCGGACATCGTATGAGAGAGTTATGCCCATTTCCGTGTCAGACAATATTTTCTGTCGTCGTCAGCGTCTAGGGTAGTGTGGGGCGCTGGTACATCTGGAGTTCTGGAAATGGACCCACAGGCAGCGCCCCACACCACCTGTGGTGCACGAATATTAAAATCCCTATAAACGGGAGATTTTTGCCATTTGTGACAAAAACAGAGTTGGGGAGCTCGGTTTGGGCATTTTGCAGAGGCAAATTTCAGCACACAACTTAGGGTAAGTGTCCTTGATCCCTTGTGATTATATTCTATGAATTAATCTTCATTTTCGGCATTATATTATTGATTTTTCAAGAGAAATCGGAGGAATTTTCTACAATTCCATAAAATAAATTTTTGATATTTGAACATCGATTCGGAGTCGGATTTGAGTAAAATTAGTATGGTTGGACTCGTGGTTGAATGTGCGTTCATATTTTATAACTTTTGTCGGGTTCCGAGACGTGTGCCCCACTGTTAAAGTTTGAATTAATTTTGGATTTATATTATGAAATTTAGCATTTTCATATGGAATTGATTCCTATACCTCGTGTTGATTGTATCAAAATATTTTGACTAAGATTCAAGGCGTTCAGAGGCCGAATCGCGAGGAAAAAGTTTATTGGAATAAAGAATTGCTCGGATTGAGGTAAGTAACACTTCTAAACTTGGTTCTGAGGGTATAAATCGCCGAATTGTGTATTATGTGAATTGTATGGAGGTGACGCACATGCTAGGTGATGGGCGTGTGGGCGTGCACCATAGAAATTGTAACTTAATTGATTTCGTGGAGTTGCATAATCAAATAACCATGTCATTAACCACATATCCTCCATGTGTTAGAGAAAATTGAGTTGAGTCTCATATTAAAGATCATGTTCAGGCTACCCGCCGATATATTTTGGGACCTACATGGGTCGTATTGCTATGGAACTATTTGTTTAAATTTATAATTTTGTACTCAGTCACATCTGTCTTGTATATCATATCTCAGTCTCTGTTGTCATTTATTGATACATCATATCATCATGTCGAGTTGATTTTTTCATGTCATCGAGAGCTCGAGAGACTGGAGATTTTGAGTGATATTTATGAGATCGGGTTGTACGCCGCATCATGTTTATTTATTTATGCCTGGGTCTGTCTATTATAGCGCTTGGGCTGAAGGATTCCTCCCGGAGTCTGCACCCCCCCACAGTGAGCGCATATTATATATAAAAGATCATATTGAGCTGAGTCTCATATTAAAGATCATGTTCAGGATACACACCGATATATTTTGGGACCCACATGGGTCGTATTGCTGTGGAACTATTTGTTTAAATTTATAATTTTGTACTCAGTCACATCTGTCTTGCATATCATATCTCAGTCATGTCGGGTTGATTATTTCATGTCATTGAGAGCCCAAGAGACTGGAGATTTTGAGTGATATTTATGGGATCAGGTTGTTCGCTGCAACGTGTTTATTTATTTATGCCTGGATCTGGCTAATATAGCGCTTGGGCTGAAGGAGCCCCTCCGGAGTCTGCACCCCCACAATGAACGCAATTGATATATATATGT